>BGPR01006666.1:0-46144 GCA_013235015.1 Araneus ventricosus | reverse complement strand
TCCCCCCCCCCCCTTATTTTGAGAAAGTTTTATTTGATTAAAAAAGTCAGAAAATTTTTGAAAAATTGAAAACGTCAGAAAATCCTCCAAAAGTCGGAAGAATCTCATCCCCGATTTATGTACCATTTATTGAAGCTCGTAATAAAAAATTAAGATGTTAATGAGAATGTGAATCATGAAATTTATACAGAAGTACTTAACACAGATTAAACAAAAAAAACCATAAATAAGTATCCTCTAAAAAATTTAACTTGATAAAAAATTAAAGATGAGCTTCTAGCTGGTATTTTCTTGATATAAAACTTTTAAGCAAACAATTCTTCAATTGATAAAAATGTTTACACTGAAATGAAAAGTGTAACTATAATGAAAAATTTGTTCTGTAAATAAATATGCAATTCACAATCGCATAAACTTACTTTGTGAAGGTTTCATGTCAGAATTTGGAGACTTCACAGATGAATGAACATCCTGTAACAAACAATGAATATTTACTATCTAAAGAGACAATATAATAGTTACTAACACACTTAAGACTTATTATATCTTTTATAATACACAAAATTGTCACATTTTAACAATACAATGCATAAAAAAATAATTGGCTCTTACATGAAGCTCATTTTGTAAGCATCTTACAGATTCAGTGACGTGGTTTGGAGGAGTTAAGCCACTAAAGTCTGGAGGGCTTGAAAGAGATTTTATTGAAGATTCCTCGGAGCTCACACTGTACAGAGATCCTGATTTAAGTTGAGGAATACTATGTCTAGAAAAAAAAATCAAATCGGATATTACCAATGAGGAACAAATATTTTTTTAAAGTTTTGCTATGCATTTTATACAATTAATTCAAAATAAAGAAGATCAAATGCTGCTTTTGTATTACCCATGAAACATACAATACTGGTGTTCTGAACAGAGATCAGAAGAGCAATAACAGTTCAAATCAAATGGCATAGAAATTTCATACACTCTAAAATAATCAATAATAATGTCAAAATCATAATGAATGAATCAATAATAATTTTTAAAAATAAAATTGTATAATATATTACCGAGCCTTTGAAGAAATCATTTCAGCCTTTTCGTTTCCAAACAAAATTTTCGTTCTTTCAACATAATCCACATGAGTTCGAAATACCTAGAATAGATTAATGTTCTGTCTTCATTGCTTGTTGTAAACAGAATATAAGTAGTATATTAGTCTGAAAATTATAAGAATATAAATATAGCATGCACAACAAATAAAAGTTTACCTCTGTATATCGTTCATGTAGCTTTGCATATTCTTTTTTCATTTCAGTTTCTTTTTCTTCTAGTCTAGCAGCTAGAATTAAAATTCAATTAAAGTATATTTTCTCTATAATTAAAGAGGCTTATCATCAAGTTAAACTTTTAAAATTAACATGCATATTTTAAAATAATTATTCGCCTCGTAACTATCAACACCAAAAAAATTTTAATTCTATCAAGACAATATGTATTTTCAATTCAAAAGATACAAATCTTATTTTAATAAACAATAAGAAATTAACATTAACACTGTACAATGTGCAGAATCCATGAAAAAATACTATTCATAAAATAGATATGAGCAAAGTTAGTTAGATGAGCAATATATACAAAATCTACTAGAACCACTCTAAAAAGGTATTAAAACATATTAAGATCTTATCATATTAAGTTTATATTTTTATCATGGTTAAATTCAGCAAAAATAATTACCAAATTTATCAAGTAATATTTCACCAACAAAAAATTAATCTTTGCAATCAGGAAATGATTCACGAGATCTTCCTGACAGGAAGGATGACACAACATCTAGCATTTCCCATTTAAATACCAAAAAAACATTAATATAACAAATATGTCACAAAAAAATATATAATATTTTTCGAATACTATGCTTTTTCTATTAAAATTGCCACTATCAATGAAATCTCCAATTGTTCATCACTACCCCAAATTGCACAGAAAACAAAATTCAAAAATCTGCAGAAAATTAAAATTATAAAACTTTAAAAAAAATCACAATTTTAAATGAACTAAATCATTTTTTACTTTTTTTAGGAAATAAAGAAATATTTTTTAAGTGATAGTTTAAAACGAGCAATAATAAAATAAAGATTATATGAATTATTCTGCTTTGTTAAAAAAAAATTGGTTGGTATTTAGAGACATTGGAACACACGCAATTTTGTCACCAATTTGGCGGATTATGCACGTCTGCGCTTCATTAGCAGTCTTGCTTTGGCGACTTAATACTGTCTTAATAAGAGTGTGTTCCAACTTCTAGAGTTTCACCAAAAAATTAACATAAAAATAAAGAAATATCATTTATCAGCTTTTCAGCAGTGATTGCAATCCCAATTCAAAAATTCTGAAAACAAATGTGGATTAAATATCTGACATGATTTCAAAAAATTAATGCAATATACATATACAAATTCACATATTTTTAAATAATTCCAACAGTGAAACGAACAAGAAATCTTGTCTTAAATTTATTAAAAATTAATTTAAGTTTCACTATAGTTTTTTACAAACTTATTTAAATTTTTGGAACTTTTTTTTGAATAAATGTTAAGTTTAACTCTTTTATATGAGCAACTATATTCTTAAGGTGATCAACTGTTTTACGATGAAAAGGAGGAGATAAATGAATTGAAGAAAAAAGTATAATAAGTAAAAGAAACAATTTATTATTGCAACAATAATATAGAATACACGGTATTATAATAAATGCATAATATAAACATTTCATATTGAAATTGTGCTTATATGCCTATTAATTATTATTTAAATGAGTATTTTTTGATTGAATGAATATTTTTTGTCAATGTATTCAAGATATTGGAAATATCTGAACAAGACATATCCTTCATATTGAATTTTACAGCAAGTGCTGCAGCTAGAGCATCAATATTAAATCTTGAGTTCTCACTTTGCCAAAAATCATTAGCAATTGAAAAAATTCAATTAGCACCGATCAAATACAGAGATTTACAGATTAATAATAATAACATAGAACACACGGTATTATAATAAATGCATAATAAAAACACTTCATATTGAAATTGCACTTATATACCTATTATTATTTAAATGAGTATTTTTCGATTGAATGATTATTTTTTGTCAATGTATTCAAGATTGGAAATACCCTTCATAAGGGCCGTTCACAAATGTCACGCTTGGGGGGGCGGGGGGGGGTTCGGGAAATTGTGACAAGGGGAGGGGGTAACAAGAAGTATGACATTACACATTTTGGTTAAAATAAAAACATTTAAAATCAGCAGATTAAATTTTGAAATTACCAGAATTTGAGGGTACTTTTTTTAATCGGGGCTAAAACAACTTTCATGCGATTTTTTTTCACTTATATTCCTTTCTTTTCGAAAAAGGCATTCAGAGTAGATTCCGAGAATATGGTAGCAGCAGAAATTCTTCACCATTAGAAGAAAAACTCCCCCTGCTCACAAATGTCATTAAAACACATAGTTAAAGTTTAAAAATAAAATTTTAAATATGATCTATAACGTAGTGCTTTGTTTCTGAACTGCAAGTATATGTTTATGTGATACAGCGTGACATGTGACAAGGGGGCGGAGGGGGTATGGTGAAGTGTGACACTTTGTGACAAAGGGGGTTCAAAATATTGAAAAAAAGTGTGACATCATTTATGGACAGCCCCATATTGAATTTTACAGCAAGTGCTGCAGCTAGAGCATCAACATTCAATCTTGAGTTCTCACTAGGCCAAAAATCATTAGCAATTGAAAAAATCCAATTAGCACCGATCAAATACGGATTAGTCTTCAAATACCAAAAAGGAGGACACTTTTTGAGAGAGGACAGAACTTACAGGAAAGACCATCTTCCCTAAAGGAGGGAGATTGGTCTCCTTAATATTCAAGGAATTATTATATTTGTACTTTTCTTTGCTAATAAATGAAAGTTCCGAACGATCAATAAAACATTTTGATACAGACAATGGCTTTTGACACAACCTTTTAAATAATATATTAAAACCTGAAGTAAACATATCAACAGTTGTTAGAAGTGAGGAACAGTAGCAGGAAGGAATTGTTCATGAAATATAGAGTAAATTACTAAGTTATCCACCTATTCACTGAATTATCACAAAAATATTTATTAATATGGTTTGAGAGAGATTTTCTGGCACTAAAACTTGATAAATATTTTTGTTTAATGGGGAAGAAATCTTATTTTATAATCTGCATTGCCACTAGACTATCGATTTTCGAGGATGTTCTACATTCAGCCAGTTACACCCATATAAGTCAGATGCAAGAATTTACATTTTCATAATTCTGGATTTGAGAAAGTTAAGAATCTCAAATTCTGACCATATCTGGACTACAATCACACCTGTTTCTTACATAAGAGTCACTACCCAAGAATATTATTTTATACTGTATTTATTCCACAATATAAAAGCTAAAATAACAATATTTAAATACAGTAAAATATTAACACAAATTTTGACATGAAAGAATTTGCATATAACTTTCAAATTTAAACCTAACCTAAATTGTTCAATTAATACACACATAAGAAACAAATATCAATACCATGATCTGCTGAGTTTTTAGCTTTTATTTCAAGAATCCTCACTAGGGATTCCAGACTTTCCTCTTTACTCTGCAACTCTCTTTTGTCTTCATCAACAGAATATTCTAATTCTAAAAGTTTCTAAAAGAAAAAAGTAAAATTGAGACTGTGTCATTAGAAAGTTAAATAAAAAAAATATATCACCAAAATGTTTCACCATAAAATGTGTACCTGTTCTGCTGATTTCCTCAACTGCTTTTCTCGTTCAAATTGTGTAACTAATTGTTCATTATCTTCTCTTAATAACTCTAATTCGACTTCATGTTCTTGATTTTCAACAAACGAGAGGTCAAGATGTTCTAACACACTTATAACTAAAGGCATCAACTGTTTAACAACATCTTCATCATATTTGGAAATCATTCTGGCGAATTCTTCGTAAATATTATTTGCTAATGTTTGCACTTTGTCGGACATCACATGGCATTCTTCGCCAGGTGAAACACCGTAAACTGTTTCATGCATTAACGATGGATCTATCTCCATGGTCCACAACAAAATACACCACCGAACACACGTATAAAACACTTATTTGCAAAGATTAGTTTTACGTACACAAAGGATACTGAGCAAATGTTTACATTTTGATCATTGCATGTCAAATCTCAGAATCGGAAGTCTTTTTACATGATTCATAACTTTCTAGACTGGTGAAACAGATGTCAGCAATCATAGTTTAAAACTTGAATTAATGTCCAATATAAAAACATCTTTGAGAGTAAAAGAATCCCCAGCAGTGCTGTTGGAAACTAAAGATAAAAAAACTGAAACGTAGTTAAATGAAATATTTATACCCTCCGCGATGTATTTTTAATCATAACACACCACACCATTGAAACAGAAATCACACCTGACACTGTGACGTCATTTGACATAATAAAATTACATCCACGTTAGAAAAACATTTTTTTTTTTTCAAAATTTATTTTTAAAAGTTATCAAAGGAATTTTTAAATTTTACACTTGTATTTTATGTAGTATAAATTGATGTGAATGTAAAAATCATTTTTAAAGACATCCATTTTCAAGAAATTTTCAACCAGGAAAAATGAAGAATATTAGTTTTTGCTTGGACTGTACAAGAGCTGTCTGACCCAAAATTCATCTTTTAAAAACTCAGGTACAGTAACATCATGTCTGAACTTCAATATTCTGAACCTCCATATATGTCCTTACTAAAATATTGTTGCCATGTGTGAAATTTACTACTTCATTCTCAACGATTGAAACTACTGATACTCTTACTTTCACTGTTGTTTTGATTTTCTAAAATTGTCTGATAACGTTATTTTAGTTTTGTTTTATCACCTGTTACATTATGTGTTGATTTAATACTTTATTATTTTGCAAAGTTTGTACATTGTATTCTTAAAAAATGAAGTATTTACCAAAGAGACAGTTTACTAATTTCTTAAAATGCAGGATTTTTGGACATTCGTCTCAATTCCGAATGTCATCAAATATTCGCATTGGCTGTGCCAGTGGATTTTGGGGAGATACTGCCATGTCTGGTGAGAATGTTTTTTAATATTCTCAAATTATTTTCAAGATAAAAAAATTGTGTATTATCTATGAATCTGAAATTAAATTACTGTTCTTTTTCATAGTTCCTGCTCTTGTTCATGGAGGTAAATTGGACTTCTTGGTATTTGATTATTTGTCGGAGATTACAATGTCACTTTTAGCAAAGGCAAAAGAAAAAAATCCAGTAAGTAAATTTTAGACATGAAACTATTCATAGAAAATTCTCTTATTTCCCTTGGGTGCTACATTAGTAATAAAAAGTGTAATAAATTATGGCAAGACAGCCATCACTGTAGAACAAACCAGATTTCTTGAAACAAAAAAATATTTAATTGTTTTTAAAGTGTGATGAAATAGTTTGAGAAATTGTTATGAAAGAAAATAATAGCTAACTAATTAGTTTATTAAATCACTCAAGAATGAATTCATTCTCAACCGTGGAAAACTTTTCTGATATTCCCTTGTGTTTAAATTAAATGCAAAAATTACAAATCATAAGTATTTTTTAAAAGTCATTATTTGAATTAATTGCTTAAGAATGAATTAGATGGCTTTTGTCTGTATGTGTACTTAATCTAAGGACAAATCAAATCTTGTTACCATTTGTCTTCAGTCATTGAAAATGAAAAATTTATTATTAATGTAATCTTCTCAGTATCTTCATAAATTTTTAATTTTAAAAAATGTTAAAATTTGTATTGATAAGTCATTACTGAAGATATGGTACTAATTTTTTTTAAGATATATTTACTGACTTAGAAAATGAATTCAGCATATTAGTACACATTATGTACTATACTTTAGAGTGAAAAACATTGCTCTTAAGTACTATGACTTTTGCACATGAAGTCTATCTGTTTGAAGGTTCAATAAAAAACTTAAACTTAAAAACTCTGAGATTTGTAATGATCAATTTAATTTTAAATCATTGTAGAATGAGACTTATCATTTCTTTTAGGATCTGAGTTTCCTCCTAGAAAAATGTAACTATACTACACAAAGCTTGTATTTTAAGATTTAAAATATATATCTGTGATATATTGTTTCTCTAAATATAATCATTTAATATCCCATTTTTCCATATACTTTTTTTAAGCACAGGATCAAGTAGTTAAATAATTCTTCACCTCTCATTGTTAGCAAGATCTGTATTTCCGAGCAACCTAAATGACCTTGATTGCTTAAGAACTAAACTTTTGGTAGCAGCTGTACATTCACATGATAATATGCTTCTCAAGCCTGAAAAGTAATAATTCTGTTTATTTCGATACATTGCTGTAATATGTAACTTGGCTTGTGTCTATTCAGCCTTCTTAATTGTGGCATAACGCATAAGGTGTGTATTTAAAATTCAAGCAGTGGTTGATCTTAGGAGATATTTTAAGAGAAAAATACTGCCTTAAAGAACTCTTGTTAAAATTTTTCCTTTCTTTATCTAAAATATATATGGAAATCTTTTATTGATGTATTTGATAAACCTTCTACAAGCATAATTATTCAATATTTAAATTGAGGCACATCTGATTTCAGTATTTGTTTTTGTTCAGTTTTGTTTGGGATATATGCAGAGTTTGTGAACACCATAGAATCGGTGAATTGCAGCAATTTGTCTCATCTTCTCTTATGTCAGCTCCTAGTAAGACCAAGACCTGAATTATTTACCTTTAATTGATGATGGCCATCTTAAGTGTATACTTTTAATTAATATGCTGGAGAAATAGAAATGTATGATTTAAAATATGAACTCTCCTGGACTATATCATCGTCGTTCAGGCAGAAGTCATTAAGTCCAAAACTATAGTTTCAAGGTGTTGTCAGTTTAAACTGAATAAATTTTGATGTGTTATGATAAATATTAAAAATTTTATTACAGATTTCTGTTAGAAAAATAGATAACAGGTATATTTACAGAAATATTACAGATTTCTGTTAAAATTAGATAACAGGTTTCTGTCATGAAATAATTAATTGCAAATTCTAATTTATTGCAGTAGTCCACCAAAACGTCTTTGTAGACTTAAATTATTTCTGCCTGAACGACGAGGATATATTAAGTTATTGAATAAATATGTGTATAAATGCTTAATGGAAATAATAGGTTATTTGATACTATTGAAATGTCTTGATATTAATAAGCATAGTATCAAGACATTTATAGTATAGTGTGGTATTATGTGATTAATAAAAATATAATAGTCAAGCATTTAATTATTCCAACCAGATATATGTAATTAGAAAATAAATATATATTACAATAGCATATATTATGTTGTTTTTCTTATTATTAATCTATGTCTAATAATATTATTCTAAGTATAATCTTCTGTGTCAAGTTTGATTTTGCTAGTTTGAAAATATTTTTAAGTATCATTGATTAACATCTTTTACAGGACCTGGGTTACACACCAGATTTTGTCCATTCTGCTATGGCTCCAAATCTACAAGCAATAAAAGAAAAAAACATCCGTGTGGTAGCTAATGCTGGTGGCATTAATCCTCATTCTTGTGCTGATGCTTTGAGGGCTGTTGCGAAGAAGTTAAACATAGATCTGAAAGTTGCTGTTGTCACTGGTGATGATTTATTACCTCGGGTAAATTTCACAACCTTCTTTGTTTTTGCTTCTGCTTACTGGTTAAAAAAAAAGTACATTGAAATATTTAAGAATGATAATTCGGTAAAACTTTTCTCTACGGTGCCCACTTACTTCTCGCCAATTTTTCTTGGCTCAACTGCATTTACTGTCACCAAATACTGTTTTGGATATGCAGTGCACTTTTCATTGCTCTATTGTGCATGCTTCATTTGAAAAGGAGAGATTGAGCACACAATGCCTTTGGCATTCCAAGCATGTACCGGGCAATTTTTTTTAACTTAAAAAACATCAGCTGCTTCACTTTCTTCAAAGCGGGACACTAGTCGCTTCACTTATTCATTGAGAAGCAAAAACACAGAATAACATACACTGTTCTGAACCTGAAGTGAATGAAAATGTTCAAAAATGAGAAAAGTGTAGTTAAAACTTCACATGCCTTTGCTGTTTACACTTAGGACACTGATATCCGCTTGCTATCAATCCCTGATCCACACACCACTGGAAAGCAACTTTGGCTTCTGCTGTCTGAAACTAATGGTAGATCGAAAGGGAACCAATGTTCCCAGAATTCGGAGCCATAATAAACAACTGTACGAAGTGCATGTAACAAAATAATAAAATCGGACAAAGATCAAACTGAAGAATTCCAAACGTTTTTTAATCAACCCATCAGATGAAACAGATCAACAGAACAAACCAATCAAAATGAATTGTAATATTGCGCCATGCGCAAAACACCGATTAAAATATCAATTTCCGCGCATGCGCACATCTCACTCGTTAAAATCATCATTGTGCAACGAAAACATATGTTCTCTCATCTCCATTCTTGGTGGCAAAGAGTTGGCGATCCTAACAGGAACAAAGTAAGTGGGCATCGTAGAGTAAATTTTAACCGATAATTCTATAAAACGGTGGTTCCCAAACTATTGGTTGCGGCCCATTTGTGGGCCTCAGATGGCGTACTAGTGGGCCGCAGAACACTAGTCGAAGTCAAGGAAGCTTTAAAAGTCGTCACTTGTATTTTCGCTCTTTATAAATATGTTTTTATCCTTTTACAGTAAGCTTTACTAATTGCTGACATATATGTGCATATACAATATAAATATATTACATGCGTTTCTATATTTTTTATTTGTATACTTAATTGGTGGGCCACAGAATATTTTTTTAACAACAGATGGTCTGCACAACCAAAAAGGTTGGGAACTGCTGCTATAAAATTTCTGAGAGAATTTTAATGTATTAATAGTTTGCATGCAGTTGGACCTGGTGCATGTTAAATCCACTGTTAGTCAAACATGCTTCTTCCTCAGCATGTTTGCGTTCTGCGTTACCTTACCTCAGGGTGTGCCAACTAAGGTTTTGTTCTTGTTATCTGACCCTAGTTCAAAATTAGGAGGTCCATCCCCAAAATAACTATTTCATAGCTTCAAAACAGGACATTAATCTCATTGATCCAGACTATGAACAGTTTTATAAAAATATCATTGTTTCTTCTTCCAGAGATTTTATCTGTTTATAACACATTAAAAATTTTAATAGTAAATATTTTAGGTAATTTTGTGATGAAATGTATAATTGTTTACATATGATTCTTGCTTTATGATGAAATTTACTTCAGTGGTTTCAGACTAATAAATAAAGTGCTTTAATTATAATGGATTGGTCTGATCGTTCTGAAATTGGTTTTAAAAATCTTCCAATATCAAGTTGTAAAAGATATTGTACAGTATCTTGTATTGTAATCAGCTGTTTTAAGACTCGGTGCTTTGTTTACTGGTGTTTTTATGTCATAGTAAAATATGATGGTTATTAAGTTGAAATAGCAATAAATTGTATATGCTATGTAATAAAAAGGTATTGAATATATTTGAGTTAATTAAACCTGATTAAATTACATTTTGTTCGTGCATGTGTTTTAATTTTGTGTAGCTGTATTTACTTCATATCTGAAAGAAAATATAAAAATGTTTAAAAGTAATTTACATTTTTATAGTTAAATTTGTTTAGATAAGTTGCCATATTTCAAATCTATTTTCTAATTAGTAAAAGGAACAAATGAAAATAAATGTAGTGATCTTAATTCAACTAATCATTTATCATGATTAAGATGAAAATTGTTTTTACTTTAGTTTATTATGAAAAATCAGTATTTTTGTGTTAGCTTGAGCCAAAATGAATCTGAAATATGCCCAGTATAGTTGCTGTATTTTTATACAGTTTTGTTACAATTGCTCATAAAAGACATTTCACTTCAAAATTAATGTTTGGTACTAACTACTGCCACTTAGCAGAAAAGTACAAAAAATATATATATATTTTCTAAATTCAATATCAAAATCCCAATTTTCAGTTCTGTGTTAATTTTTTATGCATATTATTTCAGCTGGAAAATGTGAGAAATCTGAATATAAAAGATATGGATAAAGGCACATCTTTACCTTCCAATGTCCACAGCATGAATGCTTATTTAGGGTAAGGGAATATTTTTGATGTGTGCTGTTATTTCCACATTTTTGTTATTTATTTTTGGTTGTATATGAAAGCATTATGATTCATTTTCCCTAATTTATAAATTTTCTGAATCTGAAATTCTGTGTTGCCGAAGCATTTAACTTTATCGAGAGAAAATAGCAACTTAATTTAACTGCAGAACTTTATTAGGTGTTAACTTCCTGTCTGTTTAGATGGCTTACTTCCGCAATTAAGTTTAGAAACTGTGTTTCCTTCCAGGATTGTATTTCTAGGTATCTAAATTGCAAAAAATTTCCTTGTGTTTAATGGAATAAAAATAATATTATAAAATCATTAAAACATGATGTATAGACTGTAAATATATTTTGAAAAGTATCATTTGTAAGCTGTTTCTGTGGGTTTGAATTATTTTCATAATTACACTCATTCGCTCTAAATAATGCATTATTTTTCATAAATATACTCTCTTTAACCGCAGAACTTTGTCTTTTTATATATATTAAAGTTGTAATCATGCTGAACGATTAATTCACCATTATCGTATCCAATTAACTCCTTTAACTGAATATGCTTCATTGAAATTTACAATATGCAACCATGTTGAAAAATAATTTTGAATGTTTATATGTTAATGCTCTTAATTATATTTAATCTTAGTTGGTGAATCTAAATCATTGTTTTCATTTCTTAAGGGCTGGCCCTATTGCTAAAGCAATAGACTATGGGGCAGATGTAGTTATTACTGGTAGGTGTGTTGACAGTGCTGTTGTACTTGGACCTTTAGTTAGCAAGGTATGTATATATTGGATCAGTTCATGTCTTTATTAGTCCTTTTAATTGTAGTTGAAGACATCCATATCTTTTCTTTCAGTTCAAATGGAGTTTCCAAGATTTAGACAAGCTAGCTATGGGAAGGTTAGAAAACTTTGCATAATCTTATTGTTCTGTATGTGAAATCTGTTTTCATTACTTAGTTTACTTTTTCTGTGTTATATAACCACTTATAGTATTGGAATATATTTGATCTTGATCTAATTTTAATCGCCCCTATCAAACATTATGCATTGATACAACTGAACTAAACTTTTAGCATGAAATTTATGTGTTTTTGTATTTATAGTTTGGCTGGTCATTTACTGGAATGCGGAGCCCAGTCAGCTGGTGGAATTCATACAGATTGGCATCTAATAAAAGATTGGTAAGTCTTTAAAATAAGCAATTTTACATTTCTATGTGTTTTTTGGATTTTTTACTTTCTCAAATCTGGAATTTCCAGTTTTTTTTTTTTTTTTCATAGATTTGGAATCTTAAATTTTGTCTTAAAACATATAAAGTTCAGAGTCAAAGTGACCAAGTCTGTGAGATTTATTTCTGAGAAAACAGCTCTCAGAGTCAATCAGCTACATTTAAAATAGCAATTGACTTCTGTTCTTGCTACCTGGTGGATACAATTTAAACTATAGGCCCGTACATAGTTTGTGCATGTACAAAAAATATAACATTTCTACTCTACCATAACAGTTTTAGTGTAAAAGAGGCAAAACATGGACTGTATCTACTTTAACTCTGAACTTTTCTTATATCATTAAGATATTATAAAAGTATGAAACAATTGTATCAAGTTCAGTGAAGTAGTTAAATTCCTTGCCTGAGTAAATTTATAAAAATCAAGTTTTGTTGAAATATATATGTGTATCACATTAACATTCTGAATTTTTCAAAATTATCACCATGTTAATTTTCTTGATTTTTGAAACAGAGTCGCAAACAACTCTGCTATAAAATATGTTGGTTTATTTTATTCTTTTTCATATTATATTTTCTGTGAAATGCAAACAAAATTTATTTCAAATATTTATAATTACTTTATTTATGCTTTCAAGTAAATAGTGTTTATAACTGGGTTCTAGTAAGATCATACGTTTTACAGTTGAAATAATGTTGCTTTAAATTCCTTAAGTAAATGTAATTAGATTTTTTACCCTTCATGTCTCTCTTCATATTTTAGAACCAAGGAATTTTATCAAAAATTAAAATTTCTGGAATATTTTGTTTCATAAATGTTAAGCATTTAATTCTTTAATATGTCTGTCCACCCCACCCCCCCTCCCCCCCGCTTCCCAAAAGGACTCAAACAAATGATATTCTACCTCTTGACCTAAACAAAAGTCCACCAACAGCAGTAGAATAACCTGAAATAAATAAAATTATATCTCTTATTAAATACTGTAGGATAAAAATGTGATTCTGAGCATTTTTCACATTTTATCTTCATCTTGTGTTTGGTTCTCTTTTCACTGTAATCAATTGTTTGGTCTTGTGAAAGTCATCATTTTAGTTTTTCCATTTTATTGGATTCATTCTAAATTGTGTTTTAAAGATTTGCAAAATTTAGGATAATTTTAGCCATGTTTTTGACATTTTAATGTCTCGGTTCCCGATTTTTTTAACTAATTGTCATTATCTGCCTGTTTATACAGTGTCAGTTTTTCCACTTCCTATATTTCTTTAAGCATAAAATTACCTATTTCCATGTGTTTGGCCCAGGTTTACCAATTCTGATTCTTGTGCTTTGCTGATTTTATTAAAGATGTATATTTCTGTTAAATATACTTTTTAGATCTATTTAGGATGGTTGATCCTTAAATATATTGGGTAAAACTGGTTTATTCAAAAGACTCCTTATCTTACAAATGAAAAATATGAAAGGTTGCCCCCCCCCCACCCCTTTCCATAAGAATTTGACTGTCATTTTAAAGGAAATTAAAATTCCAACAAAAAAATTTGGGTACTTTAAATTCTTGGATTTGAAAATCTATTTCGATAGAATTGGACTTAAAACAGTAGCCCCTTTTAATATATTTCCTCCATAACTTATAATACTTGCAAAAGTTAAATATTTTTTCTCTCTTTTATTGAATGCCTTTAATTTTCTTTCTTAAATATGAAACATCTGTCATTTGTTGCATCATCAAGAGTAATATTTAAGATATTAAAATCATTATAGGCATAATATGGGTTTTCCAATAGCTGAATGTAAAGAAAATGGCGAATTTACTATTTCCAAACCACCTAATACTGGAGGTATTGTGACAGTAGGTACTGTTTCAGAACAGTTGGTTTATGAGATTGGAGATCCTGCCAATTATGCCTTGCCTGATGTGTTGTGTGATTTTACCAATGTCAAATTGACCCAAGTGGCTGGTGAGTTCAATATAATTATGAGAGTTAAGAGTGTTAATTTGTCTGTCCCATGTTATCTTCATGTTTAAATATTGATTTAACTGTGTAAAATTGGCCAGAAAATGTATGTTTTAAGTAGTTTGTGAAGAGCAAATTTTAGAAATTCTATGAAATTTGCTCTAATACTTGTGGTTATTTTTTTAAATTATAACTTCATAAACTATAACTTTATTACTTCATTAATTATAGAATTGTTATAAAAAGTAATTACTGTTTTGAGAAAAAATATATGTGAATTCTTGATTATTTTATTGTTACTGATTGTAAAAACTGCATTCATTTTATTTTTAAATTTATTATATAGTATTTAAAGGATTTAAAATTGTTCTTAACAAAGCATTTAAAATATGTGAATAACTTTACCATCAGCTGTGTCAAGAATATATTTTAAATTCTAATTTTATAGATTTATTTTTAACAATAAACACATCCTTTTTGATATTTTAGACAAAATTATTTTCATCAACATTTTGAATCATAATTTTAAATTTTTGCAGTTTATTTAATCAGTTAGCTGTGAAGATATATAACAAGTTAAAATTAATTAACTATTTAAATTGAAAATTTTAAACTTATATCAAACTTTATTTTTTTTAAGTGTAAAAATTGTACCTCTTTGTAATTGTGATTTTTTTTTTTTTTAAATCCTTAGAAAATGTTGTTTTAGTTCAAGGTGCCAAAGGAAAACGTCCTTCAGATTACTATAAGGTAATTTATGAAAAAAAAAAAACTTCTATTGTTGATATTTTCATAAAATCTGATGCATATATTTTTATACAGTTGACCGAGTTTTCCAAATTGCCATTAAAGCTTTTATGGTGTCTCAAGTACAGTCAAAACTACAATATTTTTTTCCTTTTTGTAGAAGCTATGGCATTGACCAAAGATACCTACATCACCTTATTAACCCTTTAACTGCAGGTGTGGTTTATAAACCACTTACTTGTTGAGACTGTGGCTTAAGTACCACTAAATTTTGAATAAATAAATAAAGTAATTTTTTTCTTATCATTTATCTTACCACAAAATTATAAAAATATATTTTCATAAATAAATATGATAAAAATTGTAAATTTTTATCGTTGATTACAAAATCCATACTTTGTCATGCATATATTTCTGATTCGCCAGTTTATCACATTAAGTACATGACATATATATTTCTTTTTTGTATGTGTGTTTAGGGTGATAGGATGTATTAACAGTACCCGCAGTGAAAGGGTTAAGTGCTTGGTATTTTATCAAGGGAAAAAATCCAATTAAATCTCTTGCCCTTTTTCTTATTTTCTAAGAGTTCATGACCTTCAATGAGCTAAGAGACTCGTGGCATATGTAATTAACCTCGTAAATGCAGTTTTATTTTATTTTGTTTCTTAAAATATTTATTGGGATTAATAATAAAGTTTTTTTTGTATCCTACAAAATTGTTAGAAAATGCCATCTGCTATTAATCTGTTGATCATAATCTGAAAACCCTATTTATATTGTTAACTTTGATCAAAAGCAACATTATTACAAATCATTACAAATTAAACATTATTACACGAATCATGATCTGAAAGGGGTTTGGCTGCTTGGGTTGTTGTTGTTGTTTTTAAATTAATCCATTAAAAATTAATCATGCCAATCAAGTTATTGGATTTTATCTTTGAATATTTGTGTACATGTTTTTCCTAAAATTTTAGCTTTCAATTTTATATGAATGTTTTTAATATGACGCTTTCTTTGCACCATACATTTGTTGCAGCATAGCCAAATTTAGCTCCTGTCCTATTAACCCACAACAACCAACCAACCATCAAAATAAAAATAAAGATCTTTATATTTTATTTTTAAAAAATCTATTTTAAATATTTTCCAAACGTAACTGAATCTTACCATTTTCCGCAAAATAAATGAAGAATGGCATGTGACTAACTAACTAGTCTAAATAGATTCCATTCAGCTCAAATACTTAGAGTGTGTGCTTCATCAGAATAAGATACCTGTTTGCAAGTCCCTCCTAGTGTCAAATTACTAACCAAAACATCACATTCCAGTGCTTCTACATCCAACTTATTCCCCTGAACTTGCTCCATCTGACTTTTTCCTCAGATCAAGAATTTCAATTCTCAAGTTCTGAAGTGCAGCAACAAAAACATTCCAGGAGGTAGCAAAAGAAGGCTTGTAATCCACATTTTACATCTTTGTATGTACAATGGCAAAATTGCATAGTTGCACAGGGTAGTTACTTCAAAGGAAACACCAAATAAGCAGTTTCTATCTATATTCATTCTTCCATTATTAAATAAATTATGGAATTTTTTGAACGTTGGATAAAACTATTGGAATCTCGTACTTTATCCAATAATAATTATTTTATGGTTCAAACATTGAAAATTCTTATAGGTTAGTGCTACCTATGGAGATGGTTATAGAGCTACAGCTGTTTCTCCTGTTGTTGGACCAAAAGCTGCAGAGAAAGCTCTCATCACTGCCAAATCCATTATTCAAAGGTTTAAATAATTTCTTCAAATTAATTACAAAAAAACCCGAGTAAAATCATGTTAAGTTTATACTAAACAGGCACACTATTTGCAGATCTGAAAATGTCTTTAAACGCTTTGGTCTGGATGGATTTAGGAGGACCCATTTAGAAGTTCTTGGAGCTGAACAGAATTATGGAAAAAATGCAAAAGCAAAGGTATGTGACATGACTCCATTTGGACTGCAAAAATATTCTTTTTCCTTATCTGTGAATGAAAACCTTTTTTTTTTTCTATGACTCCAAATGTTCACAAAGATAGAGAAAAAATCAAAATAAAGTATTAAATAATTATTTTACTACAAGCAAACAATAAAAAATATCTTGCAACTAATAAAAAGAAATTTAGTTAGCTGCATCAATTAGTAAATTGTAATGGAATGATTCTGGTCAAAATGGGTTTGTGTTTTTTTTTTTTTTTTATTTTAAATATTAAAGAATCTGATAGAAATACACTCTACCAAGGTTGATTGTGTTCTGGTATTATACCAGAAATCCGGTATTTTCTTCATCCTTAATACCGGAATTCCGGTATTTTCTGATAAATCTTTTTTTTAAACTTAAGAGTGCCAACAATTCAAACTACTATGGATTCTCCGTAGTTTGTATGCAATTTCGGCTTCTGCTAGGGACTACACAAATTATAATCCATACTATGGAAAATTTACTTTGGATTATGCTGAGTCAATCCAAATGATTTTTTTAGAAATTGCCATACCATAACTAAGAATAACTACCTCACTTAAGAATGGTGCCATAAGAATTTATATATAGAATATTAATTAATGCTATTCATAGAAAATGTTATTAAATTTTTAATATTGTTTTGTTATCAATTTTGATGGTTTCTTTTCATGTGTGTTATAGAATGTTATTGAAAACTCATGAACTGAGACAAAATAAATTAAATCAATTTCTTATGTGAAAAAAGCATATTGTAAATTGCATGCAAAAGTTGAATCTGCTCCGTAATGAATGAATACATATCCGTTCCCTGCACATAATTTTCCTGCTAAAATTTCAGGTATTTTTTCATGAAGCCACCATCACCCCTGATCAATGATTTTATTCCCCCAAAATTTATGTTCACAAACCCATTTTGAATCTGGACCCATTGTTTAAGCTCTAATTTAGTAGAATGAGGTAAATCTATTTTCTGAATAAGTTTTATGGGATTTGTTCTTTCCATTCCCAGGACACTCGAGAAGTAGTAATGTGGATAGCAGTTCATCATGATAAGAAAGAAGCCATATCTTTGTTCTCCAGAGAAATTGCTGCTGCATCTACTGGTGGAGGTGATAAATTAAATTTTCCTTATCGTACTGCATTTTTATATATATTTTCCATTTTCTAATATTTTCATAACAAAAAATTTGAGTACTCAGAATAAAAAATTAATTATAAATAAAGAAATAGATTATGCAACTATATTGCTTCCAACTATTTGTCATTCTAATAGTTCATCATATGCATTGGCTTATGTGTTCATTAGTTCTGACTGATTTCAAGAGAAAAAATATATCTGTGCTTAAATTTTTTGGTTGCTAATTTTAGATGTATATCTTTTTGTATACAGACGAGCAGAAGACCAATAAAAACACAAAATAAGTATTGCAAGAAACATAAATTAGTTGCATGCTTCACAAGCATAAGCTCAATAAAAACAGTTAAATACAGAAGACAATAAATGGAATAGCAATAGTAGTATAATTTGCAGTATCTTCCATCCTTCAAAGACACAAAATTATGTCTTTCTACCCAAAACAAAAGATGTTCATAAATAGTTAAGAATTCACGCTATTAATTAAACTTGTTTCTAGAAGATTCTGTATTTCAAATGTGTTCATTTTAGAGCTAAGATGGGCAAATATCCTTGTTGATGCAATCTGTGGACATAAAGTTACATTTCCCTTTTCTTATTCGTTTTCATGGCTGACAAGTTCTATAAAAATAGATTTACAGCAAAGGTTTTTGTTGCAATAAATAATTAAGCCTTGAAGTATGTTTATACAATGGAAATTGAATCAACTGTTTAGAAATATTTATATTAAATTCACAATTCAGTGCTGGGTAAATAATTTTTCCCTTTCGAAGTCAAAGAAATAATTTTGAGAGAAATTTATTGCATAAAAAATGTGGGGTAGTTCACCTGTTATAATAAAATTTAGGTTCCATATATTGATAATAATGTTTATACATATGTTTTTATTCTTTTAGCTCCTGGTTTTACAACCTTAATTGGTGGGCGTCCTAAAGCGTAAGTAAAATTTTGAAGTAAATAATTTTTCTCTAATTAAAGAAATAATGAATAATTTTGTCTTTTTAAAATATCCAAATCAGGTCTCCGATTCTCAAGCTATTTTCATTTTTGTACCCAAAGGACAAGATTCAGGTAAGTTTAATATGCTGTTTGATAAAATTTTTAATTCAGTATAGTTCTCGTTCTAATTTTTTTTAATAATTTCTTTTAAGATACAAGTAACCTATGATGGTAAAACAGAAATGTTCAAACCTGAAGTTGTGAAAGAAAGTAGCACGACCCCAACACCAGAGCCTAAAAAGTCGCCTCTTATCAAGGGCACTAATACATATCGTTTAGGAGATCTTGCATATACTAGAAGTGGTGACAAAGGTGACACTTGTAATGTAGGTAAGTATACTGGAAATTGCTAAATGTGGTTACATGATTTAGAATTATATCAACTGTAACTCTGGGGAGAGACTAAATTCTGTAATTGGTTGCTTATTTAATTTACTTCAGCACTTCTCAAACAGCTCTTAATGATAATAGTCTTTCATTTATGCTCAATACAAAAAAAAATGGTATACCTCCACATGTCATTTTGAATTGTCCATTTAATTAAATGAAATTTTTCTCAATAAAAAAATAAATTTGGTATCATTGTACTTTTCAAATTACCCAAAACTTGTATTTTATTCTGACAATCTGGCTTACAAAGTAATAAGGGGGGGGGGGGTAAAAAATAGATGCATACAAGAGTACCCAAGTTAGATATTGTACTTACCAAGCTGTACAAGAATTGGTTCATTATTTTTATTTGGTTAGTCTTAAATTATTTATAGTCGTAAAAATACTATACTATATTTTATGCTGTAGTTAACTATTTTAAAAATCAGTAAGTTATTTGCTAAAGAGGGGTTTTTTTTCTTCCAAGTTTGAAAAGGAAGCGAAATGGAACTTGACAATAGATCTTAATCAGTCCTATACTTAATATATTCAGGGTCTCTACTCTAAATGTGACCCAATAGCTAATTTGAGATAAGCATATATTTTCATTTCGAAAAATGCTTTAACACTTTATAAGGCCGTGGTAAGTATACATACCACCAACTTCATCAATTTTTAAATACATTTTTTAAGGTTGGCATAAGTTCTCGCCAAATTTTTCGATGAAACAAAAACCTAGATGTTCCAATTTCTTTTCTGAAACCATATCTAAGTGTCTGGACTTTATTATTTATTAATTAGCAAAAAATTAAAGCCATTCACTACACTAAATGAATTTCTTTCCTTAAATGAATCTCAATCCCAAAGCCATTTTACTTGAACACTACTAGAAAAAAATGGCCTTTTAAAGGGTTAAATGGCGTCAATAAATGTATTGCTGAAAAAATTTTGAAGTCTTAACTTTTTATACAGTTCCCCGGTCATGTTGGTCATATTTTATAAAATATTCTAGACGCTCTAACATTTTAAACAAAAAAAAAAGTTCCACTCTTTTGTATGGTGCTTTGAATTTTATAATTTTAAATTAATCAGCAGCTGCTTCAAGCAAGTGCTGTGTATTGCCTGAAGGATCTTCCTCAAGGCGGCTATTAAAACAGTCTAAAACGGCAATATTCAAAGCTCCATCTCTTGGTCAATTTTAGTCACAGAAGAGTGGAACTGTTTTTTTATTTGTTTCGACTTGTATATATTTTTTTTCGGCAGTTCATTTATTGACTTAAAAAGCATAAAATCTAGCTCTTTACCACATTCAAAGTATTTTTCCAATTGGAAGTATATTCTTACCTCTAAAGGTGTAGAAATTATCTATTGGGTTACATTTAGAGTGGACATAAATAATAATATTCTATATAAGTAGATACATCCCTGTATAAGTAGATAATCTTCTCTTAGAACAATTTGTCTACACTCTTAAAACTTTTTACCCTTGCAATTTCATTTCAGTTGCAAAATTATTTCTTGCCCCTATCTATAAGCAAAGTTATTTCACAATCCAAATATATGTGTAAATAAGGAAATAAAATGGAATGTGGAGCATTAGTGATGACTAATAAGTTAATTAAATCCATTTATTTGTTAAATTTTAATGAAATGTTTCAAGTCAAAACGGCTGCCACAGTTATTTATGCTTGATAATATTGAAGAATCTAAGGACTCTGCTGTCCAAAATTCATCTACATGCCCCTATTAGGGATTAGGTCCCATAGTTTGAGGATCTTTGGTATAGAAAAATAACCCAAGGTAATTCTTTTTCTGAGCTTGTAAGCAGTCAGCAAGATGTTAATATTATAAATTAAACATGCTTTTGTTTTTGTTACATTTTACCTTTGAAAGTGAAAGATTTTTAATTCATTTGATTTTGTGACATATTTTTCTCTCTTTAGGTGTTATAGCTAGACATCCAGCATTTCTGCCATATATTGAAGACCAATTGACTGAAGCATCTGTTGCTAATTATTTCGATCATCTTTTCAGCTCTGATAAGCGAGTAGTTGAAAGGTTTGCAAAAATATAATTTACTCATTTTTGCTAATTATTTCGATCATCTCTTCAGCTCTGATAAGCGAATAGTTGAAATATTAATTACCCATTTTTTATTATATTATTATCACTTTAAAAAAATCCTGTTATTAGCTATATACAGATGACTAAAGGGCTTGGTAATACATGCACATCAAAAGCTTGCATTTTGTTTAAGGTGCAGAGCATTGTAAATTTCATATAAGAATGCAATACATTTCTGATTTAATTGAAAATGAATAAGTTAAACGTTATTTTGAATATTAATCAATATGCCAGTTATAAATTGTAAATGGATATGAGATTTATTTATGAAATAATGTTTATTTTTGTTTATGTACAGCTAACAAAATGCATAAAATGATTTTTATAATTATTTTAATGTTCTTAAAAAAAGTTGTATGATGAATGGATCTCAGAATTTCGAACAATGGTCAGATAAGGAAGACATTTTGTTAACCTTATGTCATTCACCTCCAAACGAGTGGAATTAGTGATGTCATGGAGATATTTATAAATGTGTTTGAGAAATATGGAAGAGATCCATGAAAAGCAAAGATAATAAGAATTGGGGTTATCTCGTCATTTTTTATCACTCACCTTTAAGGAGGTTAAAAAAATTTGGAAATATATAATCATTTTGTATACAGCATTACATCCAGGAACAGTATATTCTATAGATGTTAAGACTGCCGAATGTATGGTCGAGATGGTAATTAATGCATTATTTTGTATTTGCCAGTGAAATGCATTATTTTATGTTAATTTCCCTCATGTTAGCCTTTTTGTTAAATTTTCTCTGTTACTTTAGTAGAATTTTAATTTACATTATTGCTTGTTTAATTGATACTTGATTGTTATACATGTTGAACTGTTTGTCCTTTTAAAAACCTGTGAGGTATTTGGTGCCCTTATATTGGGTGGGCTGCTTCTCGGCGCCCTCTCGTCATCCGCATGGCTTCTGCATGCTTATGCTCTCCTTTACTGAAGAATGATAAACTTCTAAAGGTTATAAAATTTTAAATATCATTTTTGTTGCTTTCGTAATTCAGTTAATATTATAATTAGTTCAAAACTAGATTTGTTCACCTTAAGGATTAGCTATGATTTCTTTAAAAGTTTTTATAGATATAAAAATCAACTTATACTGTTAACAAAACTATTTGCAGATATTCCCTGCCTGGAATACATGCTCTGAATTTTGTGATGAGAGAAGCCCTGGGAGGAGGTGGTGTCGCATCTTTAAGGAGTGATCCTCAGGTAATTCTTCTTTCTTAGCAAAATGTATTTCCAGCATGGACTGAACACAATACATTCTTTCATATTTTTCATTTTATCATTGTTTTCTTTTAATTTAAATTTCTTTTATTTGTTTTTGTATTTCGTTAGATTTGGCTGCATATGCACCTTTCTATTTAATGCAAAATATGTTATTGTTTTTTATTTTAATCAAAACTTAATTAATTAATTTTGCTAAATTTTAAGAATTATAACTATTATTCTTTCATATAAGGTATTGCCATGACTTCACATTCCATGACAAGTGCTTTAAAAAACATCAAGTTAAAATACTGCAATGATTTTTTTCCCTCATCATTTAATGCAGAATTACTTGTTTCAGATTATTTCTGTTACTGACTCTCTTCAGAATTTTGTGACTTGTTGAATTATTATCATCCTTTTATCCTCGACGTTGTTGGGAATGTTTCCTTTCTATGACTTTAAGTCTAAGTGTAATTATTCGTTTTTAAATTATCTTTTTTACATTTTATTGGTTTCAATTGTAACATGGAATTATTTACCACATCGTTCTATTATCAGAATCTGTTTATGCAGTATGGCCAAATCTGGCTCTAGCACCGTAAAGTCGAACCATAAAATAATTACACATATCTGTGCTATTTAAATTTAAGAAATAACTTTATCTGCTTCCTTCTGTATAATGCTCCATTTTTATTTTCATAGGGCAAAGCATGTGGACAAATGTTGACAGACTTTGAGCTTCGCAATATGCCAAATATTGACACTTTGAAAAAATAGCTGCCAAGTTTGATCAAATATTAGCTATATACATCTGTTATTGCAATTTTATTACAGTGTAAAAATAAATATTTTTATATGTTGTTTAGTGTGGTACATGTTTTTATTTGTTTAACATACTATATGCAATAATGTAATTCCATTGAGGAAAATGATTTTTTATTAAGAAATCATTCTTGATACATTGAAATGCAGGTTATGAATTTACTCATGCAAATCAGTTTCCACCACATAATGTGAACAAATATATAAATGTCAAATCATGAATATTTCAACTCAAATGCCACAATGTCAATATCTGGAAACATTTTTTTAACAGAATAGTGGGAACACAGAATTCCAATTATTCAAATGTGTTTCCATCGCCTTCACTTCAAAATTATACTAGTAATATGCATCTTTTAATGCAAATAAATGCTTCATATTAAGAGATTAAAGTGTTTTTTTTTTTAATTAGTAGATTAGAGAACATTTTAAAGGCTTCGTTTATA
Source organism: Araneus ventricosus (assembly GCA_013235015.1). NCBI lineage: Eukaryota > Metazoa > Arthropoda > Arachnida > Araneae > Araneidae > Araneus > Araneus ventricosus. Next base: position 21,847 of record BGPR01006666.1, on the reverse strand, counting down.
TCAAAATGCATTTATTTTTAATAATAGTTAATCATTTAAAAGAAGACCATTTTTATGAATGATTTCTTGTTATAAAATATGAATTACAAAAAATCTGTTTTAAAATATTGCTTTTGTTGTACATAGACTAGAATTAAAATGTTACCCTTTTGATAGAGTATTGTACATAATTGGCAAAATCTTGATAAGATGTATAAAAGAATATTTACAACTGTCAATTATACTTACACAGTTATTGTTGAATAGCCTTGTAAACTTTCTGACAGACAAAGATATGCTGTTTTACAATAACATATTGCCACTGGTATGAAAAATTTAAACATTTTTTAATGAAACTTTCAAAGTTAAATATGCATATAGAAAGGCTTTGATCAGTGTTATGGTAATAATTTATTACATTCTGGAAGGCTGTCAGGCTATTTAAAAGACAATTCAATTTTAATTCCATTCAATATAAAACAATGATAATATTGTAAACTTTTTATATGTATCACAGAATTATCTGGCAACATCTATCTGGAACTTTTCGTGTCACAGAGATCTACATAGGAACATGACTAAACAGATAAGATATGGATTCTCCATTATGAGTACGACGAATGGCTTCGGCAAGGATCATTGATATGTCAATACACTGAAAGTAAAAGATGATGAATTAATTCCTTAACCGTTTGAGCGCGGCGAAGCGCTCAAATGGTTAAGGGGAAAATATTGAGATAAATAATACAATTATAAATCTCTATTAGGTGGTCCTGCTATATACCTCATATTGGGCACAACAATCTCTCAGATCATATGCTCTTTTCCTTATATATATCCTATGGCATCTCTATTTTTTTTTAATTAAATACCTAAAAAATAGTTATTGCTGCATATATTATTGTTTCCTCAATCTGGCTAAAGCAAACCCCAGACTTTTTGCAAATTATTCCAATCGCAACTTTATAGTAGCTGTCATGAAATTTGAAAAACAATTAGCTTTAGCCACACGAATTTTAGACAATTATTTACTATTTCTAAAGCTGGGTATTCATCTGTACTCAATTCCATTTATCCCAAGACTTTTTTTTTTTTTCGCCATCCATTCAAGTCGAAAAATGAGACGTCATTCACGTATGCTCCTAAGTTAGTTTTGAGACAAGGTTCAAAGTCGCAGAATTCTACCCACCCCCTCCTCTTCCCCTATGTGGGAGATTTCAAGTTTCATTTCCACCCTCGCATCGAGGCCCCAAATTGGAATTGGCGCATGAAGTGTTGGATTTTGAGTTTGTTTGAATTCCAGCATTGCCATTCAACTATGCCAATTTCCATTGGTTTTTAAAACGGACGATTACTTTTTCCTTCCCATGTTCCAAAAATTCCATTTTGGAAGAGGTGTGAATGGCCTGTTTAAAGAAAATTTATTTGCCATGTCCAATCCATTTTGTATTAAACAACTACAATAATAGGCAATTTAAAATATTTAAATATAACAGAATGGGAAAAAAATTATGGCTTTGAGTGCAGTGATCAGAATTGTTTCTGGCCATTAGCAATGGGTGACAGATGCTGCAACTGTTGATCCTCGGTCTTCGAAGGTCTATGAATATAGCTAATAGGGTGTGAAGCCATTTCTAACCAATTTCAAATGCAATCATAAAATATATCAGAGATCGGCCACACTTAACAGAGGGTAAAAAGTAGATGCATGCTCATATTTAACTACATCAAATTATATTAAATGGTGATAACTTTTTCCCCAACTTCCTTAATTGTTAAAGTTTTGCAATAGCTATCAGTCATAATAAGGTGAACAACAACAACAAAAAAATTGGTTTGAGATAATTTCTGATTATTATATGATAACATGAATTTAGGTAGACACAAACTTCGATTATGAAGTTGTTTATCATATTGTGCATGCTACATAATTTTTAAATTCAATCAAACTGAAAGTGGTTTCTGAAATTATTCCATATATCTGCCTATGTCTAGAATTCATCATGAAACATCCTTTTGCTAGACTATTATATTCCAGGTTAGAAAAGTGTATCTAAACATAACATATATTTAGCTTCAGCATTAAAAGCAAAAGCTTTCTTGTTATTTTTTTTTAAATACATATATACTGTGAATAATAATGTCAGTTAAATCAGTCGGAAACGCAGATAGTGAAAACAGATCATGTAACAACTGAATGTTAGAAATAGTTTGCAAAAGCTTTGTATGTTTCAACACTTTATAAATTGAAGAGTCAAATCAATTACAACTAAAAGCAGGTCTCCACTTTTTAATAATAATTCTATATCACTAATAAATTGCATGCTTGAACAGAAGTATTTTCAGCAACTGATTGGGAAAAAAATAAATGAGTCCTGACGACTATAATATTTAGCATTTTTTTTTTTTTTTTAATTAAAGAGCATGAATTTCATTTAAGCCCTTTGACCCCTTAACTTTTTCTTTATGAATGAATGGTCCCCTATGCAATTGTAATTGTTGTCTCTGACTTCCATAATTTAATGTTTCTAGATATTACAGATACCACCTCGGAAAAGGATGCTGTATTCTAATTGAACTAAGTCATCATACTTATAAATATTAGTCAAACATCTTCTCTACTAAACTGAGAAACATAGCACTTTTGCTAAAATCTGTAAAGTATTTTTTTCCATTGAATCTTAATTGCTTTTAATATACATTTGTTTTGTTGTATATTGTTAATTTGTGCTAATGAGTTAAATTTAATTGTCATTCATCTTATTTATTTAAAATGGTAAAAGGATGAAGTACCTGGATTTTACTACACTCTGCCATATGCTTATCTTGAGGTATACTGTTGGTAACCACTACTGCTTCAAAGACAGCATTATTTATTCGAGATATTGCCGATCCTGAGAATATGCCATGAGTCAGTATGGCATAAACTTTCTGAGCACCTGCCTCAAGTAATCTGAAGGGGGGAAAAAAACTTGATTTATAACTTAATAACAATGAATTTTATATTAAAATTAAAAATTGCAAATTAAATGTATGGGAAAATATATATTGAGATGAGAAATGTTTTGGGCATTTCTGTAATTTATATGCTTGAAGGTTAACAAATGAAAAATATATGTAACAGCATTACCTGTCGGCTGCATGGCATATTGTTCCACAGGTATCAGCCATATCATCTACAAGTATTGCAATACGATCTTTAACGTCTCCCACTAAAACCATCGAAGAAACTTCATTCGCCTTTTTTCTTTCTTTATGGATCAAAGCAAATTCAACATTCAAATGATCTGCTAAAGCTGTCACTCTAAATGATAAATGTTTACCCACATTATTAGTAAATATATGAATAAAATTGATAAGCAGTACAAAGAATATTATCTCTTGATAGCTAATGCTATATTACATTATTATAAAAACATGAATATTATATCAACAATCAAATTCATTTATTTCAATTGCTGTCTTTTGATTAACAGGATAGCTTAAATTATAATTTTTAGCAAGGCTAATACTTTTCCAATGAAGGATCCATAACTTTTATGAAGTGATTGCAATGATACATATCTGTTTAAATGAAGCACATTAAAAAGTACTGAAAATTTTAGTGATAATAGAATATTTCGAAAAAAATTTGGACGGCCAATATAAGGACTGTCTGAGTGCTATTTTTTTGTTTCTTTACAACTTAAGCTTTTAAAATGATAAGCTAACAAAAAGGTACAAAAGTTTCTACCATTTATGAAAAAAAAAAAACCTTAACAATTTTAGCTCATTCAAGGGCTCAAAACTATGATGTATAGATTTTTTCTACTTTGAAATATGTACAAATAACAAACAGATAAAATACATTTGAAAACTGAAGAAAAATTCATGCCTAATTTCTTAAAGCATGTTCAAATCTATATACTTAAAATAATTGGCAAAACCAAACAACCAATCCCCCACCATCAACCACTGGATCAATTTCACCAACTTTTATTTTATATGAAAGCTCATGACACCTAAACACGTCATCAATGGTCACATGCACTGATTTTGGCAATTTTTATTTTATATGAAAGCTTATGACCCCCTACATACATCATCAATGGTCGTAAACCCCGTACTGCCTTCTATTTTCGACAGATATAGCAAACTAAAACTTGAACAGAGTTGCCTCAGCCTCAACATCTAGGCTGATTTCACTACTTTGCAAACATAGCTAACCAATCAGAATGCTCCAAGTTTATTGTACAAGTTTAAATTTAAAACTATACTGTTGAGGAAACTATGAATATTATGCATAAAAGATATAATTGAAATTAAATGCATCAAATATTCCTGGCGAACAACCTGGTCACCAAAAACAACTAGTTAAAATATCAAAACAGCAATGTTGCATACCTTTTGGCACCACCAGCATCAGGGGACACAATAATGCAGTTTCTCCATTCAGGTATATTTTCTTTTATCCATTTTAAAACAGCAGGTTCTGCATACAAGTTATCCACAGGAATGTCAAAAAAACCCTTTCAATTAAAAAAAAAACATACATACTATTAGGAATTTTGCTTTATATACAGTTATTAATTTTTAAGATGGCACATTGGCTAGTAGAATATAAAATTTCATTACTAGATTTAATTATACCAAATATTTGTTCAATTCAAAACAAATTCCTCAAGATATTTAGTTATTTCTATTAAAGTGTCTATTATTATTCTATTAAAGTGATAATTTTAGAAGGTTTTTTTATTATTTTCCACATAATTTAATATAAAAACTAATACAATGTTAATCAACAATCTATATAATTCTTACATTGCTGTATTTAGGAAATATCTAGAAAGCTTCAGAATATTTAAAATCATCAACAAATAATGTTTATTTTATAATGATGACCAAGTAAACAAATAATTCGATAAAAAATTAATAGAACAGCAGCATATTATATATATATATAACTATTTATATAAAAATTTCTTATAACTATACTAGAATATTGATACACTAAAATTAAAACAGAAAATCGATTTATTTTATAATTAAATTTTAAATATCAAATTTTTAGTTTCTTTTACCATTCAGTCACAACAGACAAAAAAATCAAATGCATTCTTTCAAAGTTAATTTAAATATAGATTTATTCCAAAAGAAAAGATTTTATTAAAACCCTATATTTTTACTATTTTCATTTTAACACCTACCTGAATTTGTGAGGCATGCAGATCCATTGTAATTATGTGATCAGCTCCAGAAACAGATAACATATTGGCAACAAGTTTTGCAGAAATCGGAGCTCGACTCTACAGAACATGGAGAAAAAAAATCCTAGCATGTAATTTAAGAAGTCGAAAGCAACTGCGTCATCATTATCTTATAAACTTGAATTGTGCAGTAACTAAAAATATCTTTGAAAAAAAATAATGCTGATTAGCATTCTAATCTGAAAAAAAATACCATAAAAATAAATGCACTTTTTCTGTATTGATAAAAATACAATTCATATAAATATATTGGTACTTTTTCATTAGCTTGGCAGCAGCCATTTTCAACCAAAAGTGCTACTTTACACCAACTTTGCAGCTTAAAGTTCCTCTGTTTGGTGTTTTTACACTAACTTTGGTGACTGTCACACAAACAGTGAAGCCACACTTTGAGTAAATATTTATTCTTGGTGACAGCTACTGCTGACCTAATGGAAAAGAGCCAATGCATATTGAAAAAAAATCTTTAAATTTAATAATCACTTTCAATTAAATTATAACTTATTGTTTTTAGATGGAAGCTGAGAAGAATATTATTGGAAAAAATTATAAAATTATTAACACAAAAAATGAAGGATTTGTTAAATTATCTGTCTCCACAAAATAGCATCACCCAGAAAAAAAGAACCCCATATAATTTTTGAATTTTACAAATCACACATTATTAAATACTAAATTTATCAAAGTTATAATTTTTAAAATAATAGTTACCTATGAAAACATTAAAGGATATTTTTGTGAAATCACTTCAAAGTGTTTAAAATGCTTCTGCTTACGTAAGGCATTTTAATAACTTTCACATTCAATACCAAATTAATATTATGCAACAAATCCTAATAATCTGTTGCTTTAATTGATAAAACAATACAGAGTGGTATAATTTAGCTAATAAATTCTTTTGTTTTTAATTTTTGGTCTCTCTCCTCTTCTTACTTTCTCTTTTTTCAATTAATTATCATCAAGAGAAATTTAGTTAAGAAATATATACTTCAATGGTTTTATTTGTTTTAAATAAAACTTTAAGGAAATATTAAAATACTCAAGACATATAAAAAGGTATTGTTTAGGAAAGCTTGTTCTCAAACAATTAAATGCTCAATGATACTATGAAGGAATTGCTTGCCTATTTCTCAATTAAAGTTTCCATACATTCCATCAGATATATGATCCGACACATTTCCTCAGATATATGATGGAAAAGGATCAGGCACAGTTATATGGCACCGTATATGAAATTTTAAATAAATACAGCGAAACCTTTCTACTGTGGTCACCACCCGTTACCCTGAAAATTGACTGCTCTAAAGGGAATTCATGTTTAGTAATACAAAATGCATATTTAAACATGCCCTAATTTGTTATTTCTGATAGAGTGAGTTTTAAGATAGTGTATCTAAAGAAAAAGGTACTTAATTCTAAAATTTATAATTTTTATTAAAAAAAGATACAATTTGGATTTGCTTGGATCTCTCGGTTTTTCAGAGGTAACATTTTTCAATGCTTTTAATTGGAAAAATAAATCGCAAATTGTTTCATCAGTAGTTGTTGAGGAATGGGCAATAATATCTATTTTTCTAAAGTCTGTTGAACTGAAAACTGCATTTGCTTATTGGTTGAAACAGCAGCTTCTTTGTCAGAGTCTGAATCAATGCCTGAAAGGCACAAATGAAATTTTGAATCCCCAACCCCAGCAGAAGCTGAAGATCAATTTGGGAAAGGAATCAGATTTTTGGTGTTGTTTTTGAATATATGAAAATTTTGTTCTCTTTTAATTCCATTTTATCTAAATGAAAGGTCAGTGAAATAAAGGAATGTATTTCAATGATGTTCGATGAGTGATCAATCTGGCCGCTCAAATGGGTTTGAGTGACATTTAATGGAAGTTCTTTTAACATTATGTCTATAAGATGACGATTCCATCCCAAACATAAGTGGCCATTGATAGGAATGACCGCTAAGCAGAGGTGGCCACTTTTTTATTATTATTATTGCCCACACTGATCCTGCTTACCCAAAGGTTAAGCAGGATCAGTATTTGTATCCCTTTGGGTATGCAGGGTGAAAAAAAGAAAAGCAGGGGTGGCCATTGCTCATCCAGAGGTGTTATGAAGTCTCCAGGAATGTTGTTGATCATGTTCTGAGCGCTGGGGATGGAAGTTGGCTGTAAATCTTTTCATTTTCTTTGTTTTGTAATTTTTTTTCCCTCTTTGTGTTCGTCTTGTGCAGGGTGCGTACTCAAATTTGTAGAAAAAAAGTAAGCACTTTTTAAGCACCTTAAGGGGAAAAGTAAGGACTCGCAAAATCTTTATTGTCGATGATAATCTTTTTTCCTTCTTTTAACTTAACAGGATTTAAGTAATAAAATATACAGGAGAGAAATTTAATACCTATATTACTGTCATGACTAGAATATATTCTCATTAACTTGTTACAGGAAAAAATTTCTACATACAGAAAAATAAACCAAAAATACTTATGCAACAAGATTTTAAGGTACAAAAATTAGAATGCTAAATCATTAATTTCAATTACTTTTATACATAAAATAATTCTTGCTTGGAAACTTATAACTTCCTCTTAAAAATAATGAGTTTTTAAGCACCATGATAAAAAATAAGCACTTTATACAAACTTTGAATAAAAAATAAGCACTTTTAAGGGCCTTCTAAAAGGAAAATAAAAAGTAAGCAGTTTTTAAGCACTTTTCATGACCGTACGCACCCTGTTGTGTGTTGTTTTTGTCTGCTTGGGTTTTATTGTATTGAGATCAGCATTTGTTTTTTGCATGCAAACTTACATGAGCTGTATTTGATTTCCTGTATTTTCTGAATCCTAGGTAGATTTCATTTGAAAGATTAAAAAATGCTGTTTCCTGGAGAGCCACATTATTGCTCTAAAATCTTTTGGGGTTGAGCGGGCTCTCTTGGGTATTAAAAAAAAAAGCAGGGGTGGCCACTTAGAGAAGTTTTGCTGCAATTCAAATGCCATTATTATACATTAATTCAGGCCTAAAACCACAGATAAAAAAAAATTCGAGTTGAATTAGGAAATGTAAAACTAGCTAAAGAAATGATTGTCATTCTCTTATATCTATTTAATATTCCCCTTCATGTCAAATTATTTCAATCAAATGTAGAATTTAAAAAATGCTCACAACTGTAAGAACCAATTTTCAAATAATAAATTTTTTTAAAAGCGGCACTTCATATTTTAAAAATAAAGTTTCAACATAAATAAAAGCTATATATCTTAAGTAACTTCCCTTAAGATTAATATTATCCATTTCCTTATTCAACAAGAAAATAAATTTAAATCAATAAAGATACTGAATCATTAATATTTTAATACTGTAAACCATGTAATGATATTATTAGATACAAATTTCCAAAACAAAACATTTTTACAAACGAATCAAATGAAAGAAAGGTCAGATCCAGTAGCATGCTATGCTTCAATAGAGATATGCTTTGAAAATAGAATGAAACAGTGGTATAAAAGTATAAGCAAATCATAAAAAGGTTACATAATACAAAAGATATCAATAAAAACTAACAGTTCTTACTGTGAGATACAAATGTAGATATGTTTCATATTAATAATTTAATCTACTTGTCATGCATTAGCTTAAAATTATGAAGAAATAAATATTTTCAGAGTAAATTCAATAAAAGGATTTTTTAAAGCATTTTATAATAAAAATTTGCTTTAGATGAAGGAAGAATTTTATTTGTCATAGACCAAACAATGATGCATTAATAAGCTGAGTTCTCTAAACAAATATTTATTTATTTTTGATAATTAATTCTCAGCAAAGTAGCACAAAATAAATAAAAAAAATTTCAGGTTTTTCTAAGAAACCCAGTGCTAAAAAGTTATTAAAATCAAATATCTTTCATTTCTGTAATATTATATTTATTTATAATAAAAGAATTCGGTGCTTTTTTTTCTTTTTTCTTTTTCTAACTGCCATAACTATGGAACAAAGTTATTTTATGCAATATTATTTATATATTAGCAAGTTTCAATATGAACCACCAAATTGAAATAGTAGTAACATAAAAGATTTCAAATAAACTTAAGAGTTGTTAAAATATATATAATTTGATATGTTTTTAAAGAAGTCCATTGTTCCTAAACAGTGAAAGCATTTTTGGTGTGATGAAGTTTACTTTTAGTCCTGCAGTAATTTTTAAGTCAACAACGTCTCTTCATTCTGCGGGGAAGGGAAATGTGAATGTTCATGTTTGCATCTGCAATTAGGTTCATGATTTGCTGTTTCATTATTTCCTTTGAGTATATATTCACTCCAAGGGAGTGTCTCAAATCTGTGTGGTTAGGTTCCATATATGAGAACTTGTCATGAATTACCCACAAGTTATAGTCCATTTTATTTTAATGTCCTTATTTGGAGAATGTATTTCATTACCAGGGCCAGCTGGAGGGGGTTTCAAATAGTACGAGCGCACAAGGCCCAGCACCGCTGGCTTATTTTACAAAAAGAAAATTGATTGCATCGATTTATTTAAGGAAATCAAAGTTCGTAGTCGAGTTTTGCCTTACAGGACACAAACATTATAATATTTATTTAAAAATAAATAAATTGAATTGCGTCCAAATTTTGTTACTGTTCTGAAAATTATATTGACCTTATCAATTACCTTCATATCTGCAGAAAGAACTTTCTCAAGATTGAAAATAAAAAAAGAAAATTACTCGAGTTGTAGCAGTAGTTGGGAACAATTTACCTCCTTGGCCATTCTATCTGCCGAATCCAAATCAAATAAAAAACTAAATTATGATATTATCAATGAATTTGCTATAAAACATGTACCAAGAATTACATATTATAAGCTTAGTAAGTCGTATTCCAAATTGTATTTAAGAAGTAATTATTTTGTTTTATTTGATTTATTAACGATTTTTTGATTGGCTGAAATATTAATTTTATAAGAATAATTTAATTATTTATCATTTTCATGCATTCTTTTTGTCCTCACAATGCTAAATTGTGTAATGTAATAAGTAACAAAATGCAATAAATTAATTTGTTATATGAAATTTGTTTTAAGGCCCTGCAAGTCAACTTTGCAACCAGGCCCCGCTTTTGTTCGGGCCGGCCCTGTTCATTACTATGTATGAGCTTTTGATTGAAGAATATTTATCATCAAACAATAAAAATAGAAATTAAATTAAAGTGTTTTAAATGTGTTAGCACAATTTTAATATACTAAAATCTTCTTAATTTTTATCAAGGAAAGAAGAATCTTATCAGTCACATGCAAAATGGGAAAAAGCAATCAAAATAACATGCCACTAACTCTAATATCTAAAGTTAATTTTATCAAACTTTAAAAAAGGCTAATGGAAAATGACAAAGAAAAAGGAAAGTTCAGCAAAGAGGAATTCAACCATGCTCCATACCATATCTTTTCGGTCCTGTCAAAAGAAAGAGGTAAATGAAAATGGGAATCAAATGAAAAAGAACTATAATGTTCTTTGATGAACATCCAACCAGACAACATAGAACTTCTAAAAACTAAAACTAAAGTAGGGAATTATGTAGCATAGCATGCCTTAGAAACTACAAATACTTCGCATTCAATATGCATCTCTATCAGTTTAAAAGAATATAATTACAGGAAAATAGGAGAAATATAAACAAAACATAGTATAAAAGTGGAGAAAGAAACTGCAATCTTTACCTTGTCTTTCTTATCTTGGCGTGCATAAGGAAAAAGTGGAATCACTGCAGTCACTCTTGATGCTGATGCTATTTTGCAGGCATTAATCATAATCAGTAATTCCATCAAATTGTCGTTGACCTCACCACAGCCACTCTGAATGATGTAAACATCTTCACCACGAACAGATTCTTTAATTTCTACACTGGGTAAGAAACTTATTAGTAATCTAATATCAATGCCTATATAAACTTGAAAATTAAATGCATAATGGTCATTCAAGTGAATCATATACGGGTGTCTGAAAAATTACAGATACTTTTATTAGAAAATGAGCACTACAGCAATTGACAAACATAGTAATGAGGCTTCAAGACCGTCTACAGATAATCACCCCCATTGTTCAGGCAAATACCCCAATGTGGTACAAGTTTTTAGAAACCTTATGTGAAGAAGGATGAAGGGGTTAAACTGAAGAGTATGGTGTGGTTTTAATTCCTGCCACTTCATTTCACCAACTGTTAATTGCCAAGAGATGCACTCCTCAACTGTGATGATTTGTTTTGGGTGCGCAGCGATCTTTTTATTGGTCTCTGGCGCATGGCCGCTTCTTATACCTTGTTTTAATTGGTGTCCTCTTTGCTCTCTTTGATTTTATTGGTTGAATTTGCTTTGAATTTTGAAAATTATGATAATTTCCCAACTAGACTGATGGACTCTTTGCTCGTGTTGACGTTTCAAGGAAGGGACCTGTTTCATTTTGTTTCTTGCAATCTTTTTCAAGTCTTTCATTTGATATCCATGGCAACAGTCAACAGTCTTCGCTCCTGTTGACTTTTTGATGAAGGAACATTTTAAGATGAGAACTCATTTTGAAATTTTAAAAAACGTAGGTTCCCGCTTTGCTGAAAGAGAAGCTGCTGATGATTTTTTTAAGTGAAAAAAATTTGCCATAGGCATCTCATGCACAAGAGACCAATAAAAAGACTGCTGGGCCCCAAAAAAAGTTGGTGATGCCACTCAGAGTTGCACCAAGAAGAAATGGTGGAAAACAAGACCGCACCGTAGACTACAGTTTTACTAATGAAGACTGATGATTGAATGATGGATCCACAGCATCACACACCACTTGACAGCACATGAAGCACTGAGCTTTCAGAGCCTTTTTTAATGGACCAAACATGTGACAACCACAAAGCAACAGATCTTGACTATAAGGCAGATGATTCAGTGGAAAGCACACAGAGTGTACATGTCCTTTGTTGCTTTAACCTGAAAATAACATCTCATGAAAATTTGTATGGCGGCTTTTTTTAATCGTCTTTTGAAGGTTTTGTAATGTGTTGCAATAGTACTGGGCATTGATTGCAGCTCCGATAGGCATCTGCTCCAATAATAATGGTCCCTGGATATCAAAGAACAGTCTCAACAGAGTGCTTTATTTGAATCATGCTTCCTCATACATGATTTGCATTCAATGGCAAATTTCACTTGCTGTCCCACCTTCTTTGCACAAAAACAAAAATTAAATAACTTCAAGCTATACTTGCCTGGACAAGTCCATCATACACCTTTGTTGTTACAAATAGTTCCTATACATAGCAAAGTTGTCTCTAGAAATTCGCACATTCTTCACAGTTTCGTCACATTGCCAGCTTGCTTATGCTGCTATCTTGTGGTTGCATGACAAATATTCCTGCCTTTTTCTACAGTTCATTTGAACAACCCTTATATAATTAAAAATTAAAACAATATACACTCATGAAATCTTATTACCATATTTTTAAAGTTAATTTTAACATCTAAAAGATGTGCCACAAGCAGAAATGAAAGACTGGCTGCCATCCATTTTAAAATCGAGCTCTGTAGCCATCGAAAAAGCAGGCTCTATTATAGCACACCCTATACAATGAGTTCACCCATCATTAAATGGTGCAATGCATCATTAGAAAAGGGAATATTAGTCATTGCCCCTCCCCATCAGTAAATATTTATTTCTTTACAACCCACATCAACTCACTCACCCAACAATTGTGGAGCGATTGATGGCTAACAGGAACCAGTTCACTCCCAGCCTTCAAGAACCAGAAATAAATGAGTACAGGAATGCAAAATAATATACACACAGACAGTTCCAAACTACATATCAGTGACTGAACACAAAAATAATCACAATATTCATTTAAATACCAGTAGGAATCCAACCATTAACAAAAACATTGAGAACAATTACATAAAAAAATCCATCATTTTCAAACAATACATAATACTGTATAAATTCCATGAAATAAAATGCAAAGCCAGTATAATCATGCAAGTATAAGAAAAAGTTGAGGATAACGCCCTCATTGGTTTAATCTGTTGCTAGACAGCAACCTTTGTTGCATAAATAAGTGTAAACAAGTCCTACCTGTTAAACATAAACAACTTAGGACAAATATTTTACCTCAGATGATAAAATAAATTATAAATTTAGAAGTTTAGGTCAAGAAAATTTGACAAAATTTCAAAAAATTTAAAATTGCTTACAGTGTAAATAAATTACAAAATTTCAATCTAAACTTATGATTTTGGTATATATGAAATTTTTCACCAGGGCCGGATGATCAAATAAACAAATGCCTAAGGACCCTGAAATTTTGGAAAGCCCCAAGACCAAGAGATTTTTTTTTTTTTTTGTATTTACTTCGAGGTAGGGATGGCAGTTATTCAGGTTTTTCTTATCTCCAGTTATAACCACCAGGTTAAAATAACTGGTTTTCAGGGGTTTTTTTATATAAAAAAAACAAATGCTGTTTGTAGACAAAGTTTTTTATTAATATAGTTTTTACAGGAAATCAATCCATTGGCCAATATTTAGCTGTTAATAAAGACTCTTTCAGTAATCTGTCAACCAACAGATGCCTCGAGGTAGCGGTTGTCACTGATTGGCCTAAGATGATGAAATTCGAAGCTTCATAACTTGGTAAATTTTAGTCTAATCAAACCTAAAATCGAGCCCAACTTCCAATCTGAATTTTTTACCTGGTTATTGGTTTTTTAAAAAATAACCGGTTATAACGAGTACAAAAAAATAACTGGTTAACCAGAACAAGAAAACCAGTTTTTGGTTAAGACCAGGAGGTTTTTCCCATCCCTACTTCCAGGGTAATTTAATTTTGTGCTTTCTTTTGATTTACAAGAACTCTATGCTGCAACTTAATTCAAATAAAAATCAAGTAGTATTGCTTAAATTTCATAACATTATTCTCAGTATCTTTTTCATGTTTTATATTCTCTTGCAAATCAATGTGTAGTACAATTTCTTTAACAGTATGCTTTCTGATTCACAAGTCAACAGCCCCAGGTAATTTTGTATTAGAGTATTTACATGGTATTTAAAAAAATTGTAATTTTTTAACAATTTTATTTAAAATCATACATTGATTTATTTTTTTTTTCACGAGATACTGAAACCAATTCTTTTGAACGTGATCTGAAATTAAATTTATTTCAATTTGTCATATTTTTTATTTAAAAATCTGCTTATATAGAGATTGAATAAAATCTATTAAAAATATCTAGTTTTAAGAGTTTGAGAGTGGCTCAGTGTCCTGGAACAGGGCTTAATCCAGCCCTTCTTTTCACTGAAATAAACAGACTAAGTAACTTTAAAAATACTTTAGTCATAATACTAATCGATTTACAATAAAAGAGCTATAAGGTTACTCAAGAACTATATGCACATCTTAGGATTAAATGCCTACATTACATATATTTTCAATGATGGTGATACTCAAAAGAAAAAAATTCCATGTATAATTATTATATATTCAAACTTCAAAACATGTTCAAGCAATTTTGAACATTAATTTTATCCTCAAATACTGCTATATAAGTTAATCGATATGGCAGATATGTATAAACTTATTTTACACGAATATCACGTTAATTTGCTTGGGTTGTTTGTCATGAATGTAAACTTACCACGTTTCTTTATTGCTAAATTTTTTCAGTTCTGCTTTACCAAGATTTATACCCAAACAATCAACGACCTTTTTAGCCAATTCTGGATGAGAAGAGCCACAAAAAACTTTAATATTTGGCATAATGATACTTTACAAGTCAAGTAAATTCAGTTGTTTTAATTAGTTTTGTTAAAGATTTTTTGCGATAACTTGTTGTATTCTGTTTTTATTCTCTTAAGTGATTAACCAGATTACAGATTTGAACAGACACTCCTAAAATACGCCGTGTTAAATTGCACCAATGTGTTTCTCAGTTAATTTACACGACGCGAAGAACAAAGTTTAAGCAAAAATAAACAAACACCGCTCCTTGTAGTTAAAATTACAGCTACAATTGTTCCAATCATGTGACCACAATTTAGTTCGGTCAACGTCGTTGTCGGATCAATCAAGCCGGAATAAATTATTTAAGATTTTTTGAATAACATATATATCTTTTACCAATATTTTAAAATATATTTTTTAAGTAACTGCTATTTTAATTAATGTATGAATTTCCTGTTTTGATTGCCTATAGCGTCTTTGGCTTCTATTTCCAGCGAAAAGTTCAAATCAGTTTGATCTCTTCTTCGCAAAACTCAAAATTCATTTAACGGGTCTATTCTCTTAGCCCGGTTGGGTGACGTCATTTTTTCCGCCCGTTAACGAGAAGTGCGATTCTCGTACCCTTTTTTCCAACCGGTTGGGATCTCGCACGGTTGAAAAAAGGACTCCGATTTCTCGCCATCTCTATACCTGGCGTAAAAGCTATTCGCTAGCGAGAAGTGTTGTTTCGATATCAGAACTTATCAAATTTTCGTCAAAAATGGAGGCTGCTAAGACGTTAATTGTGTTTTCAAAGGATTTATCGGGATAAATGTAATCCATTTGACCAATCTGAAGAAGAATTTATCAATTACTTGAGATTTTTTTAAAAGTAGTTAAATCTTTTATCGAATTTAAATAATTTAATCTAATAATTTAATACGACAATCTAAAGTAATTAAATCTTTAAAAGTAGTTAAATCTTTTACTACTCCATCAAGATAGTCAATAATGATAGTTGATAATTAGCTAAGATCAATTACGTTTAAAGATTTAATTACTTAATATTTTCTTATTAAATTAAATTAGGGTAACATTTTCACATTTTTTTTTAACATTGAGTGTCGAATGACTTTCCTCATTCCGTATATATCATTACAATTTTTTTATTTGGGTTTTAATTCAAAGAAATTTGTCAAATATTTACATAGTAATTGCAAAATCTGACAATAAAAGAATTTTTCTTGTTCCTTGATAAAAATATAATTTTTTTAATGTTGTGAAAACTTGCTGAATTTAATAACTTTTTTCACGTTTTATTTTCTTATGTAATTGGAAAAATAAAAAAAAATGGTTTGTAATATTAATTTATAAGATTTATTCATGTTAAAACCATTGGCATGGAAAAAAGTTTATTACTTTTCCTCTCTCTAGAAAACTGGTAAAAATACATCAATATATTGAAAAAAAGACTGCAATTTATGTTCTATAAATGTATAATATTATTATAAATGTATATTTTGTACAAGATAAATGGTTTAACCCCCCCTTAACAATGGACTTATGAAAGCAAGAAAGATGCATTATAATGCATCTTATAATAGCAGAAGTTAAATCTTCTCACCTCTTACCCTTGGTGTCTTTTGAAAAGATGCGATCAACTTTTCCACTTAAAATTTGTGGATATTTTTCAAAATAATCCAACATAATTTCTAATTGGGAAGCAAATGTACGCTTCGCCATAGTTCCTTTGGCGATTCAAAACTCTAACTGAATCTGAAACCATAAACAAAAACATCGCATGACGATCGCTTGATTTGCTGCGCGCGCGGCAGAAATACGTCACCTCCTAGCGTAAAGCGAGATATTCGAAACGACCGAGGTACGAGAATCAGACCCCTTCTTTCGGTCGAGAAAAAGCCATTAACATCCCGCGGTCGAAAGGCGAAACGCTCCCAACCCAACCGGGGTACGAGAATAGACCCGTTAAACGCTTTTACAAAGTTCGAAATGTTTCATGCTTGTATGTAAAGTTGGAATTTTGTGATCGATTTTTCACTCACTTCTTAATACACTAGAGTTCGGGAAATTTTGTATATTTATTGGGTCTTGATGGCAATGCAATATTTTATTAATTTTAGAGCTCTCAATTATCAATTTAAAAAAAAAAATTCGCAAAATTACGTTTGCACTCGGTAGGTTTCAGTGGCGCCATCTGTAGTATTTTTTGAGAACTAAAAGACTTTACACAGTAATTCAAATGTTTCAATAAAAGCAAAAATAAGTGTATCCTATCATAGATCTTTTTAAAGAAATTATTGCTGGAATTAGTTGAAGAAAATGGATTTAAGTTCGAAATATTTTTTGTAAGGTCAGAATTTTTTGATCGATTTTTCAGTCACTTCTAAATGCGCTAGATTTCTGAAATCTTGTATATTCATTTGGTTGGGTCTTGATGACATTTCAATATTTCAGTAATTTTAGAGCTCTTTTCAATAAAATAATCGTTGGAATTAGTTCATGAAAATTTGATTCTAAAATCCCAAAATATTTATGATGCTGAATAATGACATAAATTAAAGACTAAAAACTAGAAAATAATAAATATAAAAGAACTTAAAAAACGCTTTTACCAAAGCATTAAAAAAAGAAAAATAATAATTTGTTCTCAAAACTCTGGAGACCAGAACAAAAATCGTAAAAGCGTGAGATGCTGGTTTTATATCTTTCCCCTACTGTTTTCAGCGCCTCACACTTTTACGATTTTTGTTCTGGCCTCCAGAGTTTTGAAATTTTTTTTTCTCTCTTAATGCATTGGTAAAAGCGTTTTATTTTTAAAGTGTTTTTATATTTATTTTCTTCTCGTCCTGCTCGCCTGTTAGCTCTCTTATAAGATAAGTTCTAAAAAGTAAGAGCTGACTCTGATACAACACGCGAGAAATTTTTTAGAAAGAGTGAAAGACTAGATAATTCGGTGAAAGAGGCTCACATATTGGAATGGAAACTAATAAATGTGACCAGATAAAAAAAATTAGAAAAATGAGTTGATGTGCAGTGGCATAGCGAAAGGGATGGCGCCAGTGGGGGTACCGGGGAAGCCATGGCCCCCTGTCGGGGATGCTGTGAACCCCTCCCGGCGGAGAAATTTTTGTATCCAACTAGTAGATAAATAAAGATCTGGCGAAAAATTGAGACCAATTTCATTACACTCCTCCCCATCTTACAGCAAGTCGTGGCTCCCCTGTTGGGAGACACTAGCGCCACTCCTTCATAGCGACCGGGGGCAAGGAGGTATAGGGATGTATAATCCACGATTTTTTGAGTAACAAATATTTTTGCTATTGCTATTTTTAAATATCTATTCCAAATAACTGTTATTTCAATCACACTTTTAATTTTCAAAAAGTCTCATTAAGTATAAGTAAAGCGCTCTAAAAAATTTAAATAAAAAATTGGGTTTTTTAAATATACTTTGTATTAAGTTTTACTGCTTAGTTCTTTATACTGTCAACAGATGGCGCCAGCAAAAATTCTTTTGGGTGTTTGTAGAAGGAGATGTCGAAACGTGAGTTCACGGGTCACAATCAATAGTAATCAGTCATATAAGTCATCCTTCGACGCCACAGTCGCAGTAAGGAAGCTTTTACCGCAATTACTCTTTTTTTCGAAGAATTACAGCGATTCTGTCAATCAAAGAGAAAAACGAATACTTGCTCCTTTCAGTTCCCGACGAAGCTTCGAATTACAAAACAGCCGTTATCATTCGAGAACGCATATCACAACAAGAGGGGTGATTCACAGAAAGACTTCTTAAACCGCGATGGGGGGAACGTGCGAAATGTGATATAATACGAGACGAGGTGGTGTAGGGTGATCTGCCTGGTGAAGCGTGACTTGCGTATCTCGAAGGTCACGGATGAAGACTCTGCTTCCACCTGAGAGGTGTGATGATGCCCCCCGTGTGGGAAATGTAGTTCATAATATGTGAGATATTTAGAGTAGCTTTTGTTGGCGGCATCTCTGTTGACAGTGTATAGAACTAAAACCTTGCAAAATTATATTAAATAGATATGAAATTAAAATAAAAAATACTTTGCGTACATTTTATACAAATGACTGAATCACACCTTTCTGACAGTAGAGATGACGAATATTTGATGAAATGTTATTTATTACACAATATCAAAAATTCACAAATACCAGTGATGAATACTACTGTTAAAAACATGTGATTCAATCACTGGTAAATAAATGTGCATGAAGTGTTTCAGGATTTTTTTAAATTCATTCCTTTTTAATATACTTTTCCTATTTTTTTAGTTTTTAGTTCTATCTTCTGTCAACAGATGGCGTCATGGAAGCTCATTTTGGTCCTTAGAAAGAAGATCGTTCTTTTTGCGGTCCCGTTCCCACGCAGCCATCGTACGGTTCCCCCTATCGCTGTTTCATTGGTATTTCCTGTGACGCTGTGAGTCAACATTCTTGTTGTGATATGCGTTTTCGAATGATTACAGTTCTTATCGATTACACCTCTTGTAAAACGATAGAAAGTCTCAATAATCGTTCGAAACAAATATTCACAGGGAAGCTTAATTAACTGCGATCGGAACGGAAAATGGTCGGATTCGTGATTCACTGCAAAGGGGATTCTGAATAGTGAACTGTGTTGATATTGCTTTCCGCGCTTGATGGGAATATTTGTGGTTTACTTAATTGATCAGATTTTTTAAAGTAGTTTCTGCTACAGCAGAGCGTATTAAGATTGCTGGGGGCCCCAAGCGCATTATTCATTGGGGCCCTTCAGAAAGCAAACACATATGTACATTTACATTTCCTTTTGCCAGTCATTAGGCTTTAAAATAGTATTCTTTTGAGTACTTTTAATGATGATAACTACGTTTTTATTGACAATATTTGCATTTTATAATTGCTACCTTATGTAATTTTATAACCAGTATATTTAGTCTATGAATTACATCTTAATTAATCATAATTAAGATGTTTTGAATTGGCATAAATAAGCCAAAATGTAATTATTATCGAAATAAATTCAGAATCCATTGAATAAAAGAAAATGCAAATAACTTTTTCTTAGTAAAATTGCTTTCTGTATTACTTCTGAACACATCGCTATTATTTTCTAATAATATTAGTGAAGCATGAAGCTCTAAAAAGACTTAAGTTCATGCTAAATACTGAAGTACTATAAAGTGGGAATGCAAAAATATTTGATATTTAATATTAAATATTCATATCAACATATAATCTATGTTTCTTTTCATTGAAGAACCAGTCAACCTCTTGAAGAACCATGTTGTTATAAATCGCTTTGTTTCATCATTTTATAATTTTTAAAAATTTCTCGAGGCACGAATTCTTGTAAGAAAGAAAAATGCCCCAAACTGTTTTTCCTCAACGTACCTTTAAACTGATGATTAATACCAAATCGGACTCATTTTGAGACTTTTTCAGATTATTTTACTATGCAACAAAGGACTAGATATCTTTTTTTAAAAATCCACGATAAGTTAAAAATGCCTTTCCCATACAATAAGATTATCACCAAACTTAAAATGTCTCGGAGAAAAATTTGAATAGCATTTGAATTTGATTTTAATAAAAACGCGCGAATTATGAAATACAAGCACATAAATTCAACGATAATATAATTTTAATTTTTGTGCATTCATTAAAACATCGACATGATGCTTTAATAATTGATAAGAATTAAAATTATATAGTAATTCTAAACAGTAAATTATTTTTTAAGTGTTTGAAATGCTGCGTGTTTGATGAATATCTTGTAAAGCGACAAAGTTTAAATTTATACAAAATTCATAAACATTGCCTCGAAAGAAGACGACTGTGACTATTTATAAACTATTATTTAGGATTTATAAGGGACTATTATTTAGTTCAAATGTTATTTAGTTCTTCATGTTTCACATATAGAGGCGTCATAATATTTAATAAACTATAGCAGAAGCTCAAGGAATTGAACTTTACAATATTTTTTTACGTTTTTCAAGACATATAATTAACATTCTTTATGTTAGTTAAAAATGAAAACAAGGGATTGAGAAATACAGAAATTCAATTAAAGCGCATATTTTTTTAAGATAATAAATATTTCAAAATATATTGAAATCAAAATGCAGTCAGATTTAAATAGATCTTTGATTTCTTGTTATTTTTACTTGAAAACTGTGTTGGATATTAAATGGGGCATGCTTTTATAGCCATGCTCCAGATGTGCTGTTATAACAAAAATTACATTTCTTGTACGCCATATCCTATTTTTATTGAATTAAATAAATGAAAATCAAATGGTAGTCACAATCTTTGCAAATATAACAAATAAGAATACGAACACTGACTTCCGCATTTACTCATCTTGTTGAATATGAATTTAAGAAAACAATTTTTTTAACATTTCAAACACATCGTTTTCAAATTAAACGAAAAGATCTGCGTTCTATTTAATAGAGCTATAAATGTAGCAACAAACTTCAGTACCTAAAAATATTTGAATACACGATTTTACCTCCTGTTTAGAGCTCAGTGAGTACATAAAATTGGAACGCTGTTCAATAAAATGCTTACTTAGATTATTCAAAATTGAAACGATATCGTAAATAAAATTTACCTTATTGATTATAAAAACTTTTCGTGATGAGCCAGTTCGTTAGACAGAGTTTGGTCCAAAGACTGAGAATTGTTTTCAAACAACTATGTGAAGCCTATCAGAAATTTTTTTCTCCTCTGAGAGAGACCCAAAATTTAACGATGCTTATTTCTTCTCCGTAATGGGGTTCGAGCCTCCCACAGCTTTGAATTGCGTCGCACCTCTAATAGCAAAAAAATTTTCCTCAGTAATACAAACCAGAATCATTAAGAAATTTCATCCTTT
>BGPR01006665.1:22932-78007 GCA_013235015.1 Araneus ventricosus | reverse complement strand
CAGCGAGGTCAGTCTGAGGTCGGCCAGCTGTGAGGCAGACTTCCTGGCTCCTCACTCTCATTGGAGTAGGAATTTTTCCATCAAACCACTCGGCCCATTCAAATTCAATAACATCCGACTTGTTATCCGGATACTAAAAAAGATTCAAGAAAAGCCAACTGCAGTCTCACCGAGGACTAAATCGTTTGATTGTATAAGAATTCTGGCGACGACAGAACAGCTTGTTATTGCAGCAGACGACTTTTTAATTTCGTTCTGTATCGTTTGTTCACAATTTGTAGAAGTATAAAGGCTTCTTATGGTAAATTCGGACGAACAGTGAAAAGATCTTTTTCTTGTGTGAATATCGATTATTCTAAAAAGTTTTCGTAGTTTATCCAGGCAGGCGAAATCGGTTGATTCATTTCGAAATGATCAACAAGTATACTTAGGGTTACCATACGTCCGGACAGTCCGGTTTTCATGCTCATGTCTGGATCTTCAATATGTCCGGATTTATGCCACTGAATGCGGCGAGAGAGAAATTTGGTTGTAATAGAGATTATTCGGCGTATTCGAAAAAGCTGACATCATTCCGTCAGTGAAAGAAAATTCATTGTTTACACTGTATGCATCCATTGTTGATGATAGAATGGGTGAGACTCCTTATCCAGACCCTAGTTCAACTGAAAATTAAAGGTTTTGGCATTTTTTTTTTAAATTTTGTTTTTTATTCATGTAATTTTGAATTACCAAACATTAATGAAAATTGTATTCTTGGCATTCTGACGTCTCAAATTTTTTCTCACTTCCTCTAACTCTGTGCCAGTGTTATGAAATAGGGTCGTTGGTAGGAAGCTTTCAGAATTTTATACTTACTTTGACCCCAAAAACCCTTTAAAAACTCTGGCGTGTCCGACTTCAACTAAAAGAATTATTGTAACCCTAAGTATACTACATTCAGGGCCAGATTAAGCACTCTCTAGGCAATGCAAGTCTCTGTGCCCCCTTTCTCCCTTCTCAACCTTTCAAAACTAATTTCAAATTGATTTTAATTTAATCTCTAAATAAGTAATTTTAAGTAGAAAATTTTGATGAACTGAAATAGTAAACCATTTCATTGCGGATCACTTTCAAGAGAATTGATTTCTGTGTATCGCGTATAAAAAAAATGCAAAATTAAAATTTAAAAGTAATTTTATACAAAATAGTAAAAAAAAATAGCTAAAACTTTTTAACACTAGCTAAATACTATTTGATTATGGGATCGGACTCTTTTTTTTTTTTAAATTAGAAAGCTATATATATTTCCAAATTTATAAAACAACATAGTATAAAACTTGCAGAGGGTAATTAATTGGTAATGTTGTCAGGATAATGTTCCAAGATTTAAACGGTACTCGATTTTAATTTGAAGAAGCTCGAGTGCATGGCCTTCGTAATTTAAATGAAAACACAAATTTGAATTATTCTTAAAATACTGCAAAAAATAAATAAATAAATCTCGGAGACCCCTAAAGTTGCGGGCCCATAGGCAGTTGCCGATTTAATAATCCGGCCCTGACTACAATTTAGCTAATTATTAATCCAAATTATTTGATGTGTTAGTCCATTTTGGAGCAATCTTTTAGGCTATTGAAAATAATTGTAAATGAATAAAATTAATTTCCGCAAAATCCAGCGGACTCCCCTAAACTTTCTCGTATACTTCCCCCAAAACGAACCGGCCCCCCCCCCCCGCATGGATAAAAAAAATTCGAACCTAATGAAACCCAGAATCCAATGACTCTCAGAAGGGTTTTTATTGTAGATTATAGTGACTAAAATATTTAGGTAAAGAATCAAATTCAAAGAGATACGTACCGATTAAAATGCATCTATCACA
Organism: Araneus ventricosus; assembly: GCA_013235015.1. NCBI lineage: Eukaryota > Metazoa > Arthropoda > Arachnida > Araneae > Araneidae > Araneus > Araneus ventricosus. The sequence goes on along the minus strand of BGPR01006665.1, from coordinate 76,143 downwards.
CAATGCTAGTTCCACTCTTGTCGGCTCAAGGACAAAGTGACGTAATTCGCTCAATAGCTTCCGCGTGCACAGAGATTGCTACCAGTACTTATGCACATGGAGAATCTGATTAGAGAAATTAATTATGCAATTTGAACGCCCTTTTTCTAACCGATTGACACAAAAATTGGACACAAATCCACCATTAAGGTTAAAAGACCACATACCAAATTTCATTTATCTAAGTAATTTTGTTAAGAAGTTATTGCGATTATACAGACCGACAGACAATCAATCCTTCGACGGATTTGATCCAAAATTTGATACGGACCTACATTCAAGGTGATAAAACTGTGTACCAAATTTTATCCATCTAGCTATACAAGTTTTTGAGTTATAGTGTTCACATGAACGCGGACAGACAGATTTCACGTAGATGGATTTTGTCCAAAATTTGACAGAAACCTACAAATTATGTGTAAAGATCACATACCAAATTACATCCCTGTATCTCTAATAATTTTCGAGTTATCGTGTTTACCGACAGACATAATTCCAAAATTGTATTTTTCGAACTCGGAGAGGTCTAAAACGTGAAGAATCGTCAAAATCTCGAGTCCGCATTTCTCTTTGTGTACTTCGTATACGTGAAAGTAAAAAGTGTTAACACTTTCATAAAATAGATGAGAATATAAAAATGCATACTGTTCAGCAACGGATTCCGAGACTGCCACTTTTGGACGATTTTACACCAGAAAGAGGTGTCAGGCAATGAGTCGTATGAGCGCATTTCCGGAGTTCTTTGTTAGATCACGCTCAGTAAAATGTGAACACCATCCTTCCATTCTTCACTTCCTCCTATTTTGATGAAAATAACTCCGCCCGGCGCATGCACAAAAGCGCGGAGGGTTTCCGAATCCGTTGCTAACTAAACAATAGCAAAAATTTTTCTTCTTTATTTCTCTTTTTTTTGTTTCAAGAACTAGAAATGTTAATTGTTATGGAGAAAATAATGTGCTCATAAAAATTGTGTTAGAAAACTTAAACTCTGAGCGCTTACAAAGTTTAGGAAAAATTACAGAGGTCAATTATGGTTCTCTGTTGAAAGTGACTTCGTATTCTTACCCATTTCAAGCAATAAAACGAAACCAATATACTATAAGAAACTTTTAAATTTAAATACAGTGCAACTTGGCTAATTTGAAGCTCTTGGAACTACAATAAAAATTTGATTTATCCGAAAGTTCCAACTAAGAAAAACTAGGTCTAAAATTGAGTTATAGCAAGAGAAAACGCCAGCTTTTAAGTTAAAAATGTCTATAAATTTTTAATATTTAACAGTTTTTATATATCGGGGGTAGCGGGGCTTTGACCCGTAGGTGCCGTTAATTTGTTTTCATCGCTCGAAAGATAACGTGTTCAAAACTTTTTCCAAGAAGTGAACTTTTTTTACTGCTTTTTTGATTAAATACATTGCGCCGTAAAATAAAACAGACATGGTGGATACATTAACAGAAAATCCAAGACACTTATCACCAACGAATTTGAATTAAAAAAGTTCGGATTAGCCAAGTTTTATTGTATTAAATATTTTTATTCAGTCACAGGTCCTTTTACACTTAAGTTCACGTCTCTATGTCGGATCAGAAAAACCTTGCAAGCATTCTATGAATATGGAACTTCCTTCAGTCACATCATTGATGTCTGTTTGCAAAAATTTGTGAAAAAAATCATTCCGGTTCAAAACACTTCATACTTTAAAAAAAGGAAGTGATTATTTACAGGTACTGTACCTGCGAATAAAACGTTATTTGCAGGTACACTGTACCTACGAATAAAACGTTATTTGCAGGTATACTCTACTTACGGATTACTTGCAGGTTTTGTCAAATTCAATATGCTTCTGTAGAAGTTTTAAAATGTTTTTTTTTTATTTGAAACGTTCTTTCTTTGTTTATGAGATTATTAAAAGAAATATTAATGCTACTTGTGAGAATTTTCAGTTTCTCATCGGAGACTTGCGACGTTTTTGTTTCACATTTAATTTGATCTTGAGAGCTGATTTCTAATTCATTTGATTGAATTTGGTAGAGAAAATATATTTACTGATTTTTTTCAGTCATAAAATAAAACCACATGGCAAATTATCATTACTGGTTAATAAAGTTTGGTGTTTTTTGTTTTTTTTTGTACTCGCAAACGTAAACAAATCTGTTTAAGAATTTTAAATTTCCTTATTCATTTTTAAAAGTGATGTCTATAAATTCAATTTTTTATTTGATTTTATTCTTTGTTTTCTAAACCTTGTTAATTTTCCAGCATATTTTAAATAACTATATTCTTACTCCCTTTCTACTACGCAATGCTTGCATGTGATTTAAATTTAAAATGTTTGAATATTTGCTTCGGGGTCTCTTCAATTACTCCTATAGAAGAAAAAATAATTTGAACAGAATGTACACTGCCTAATAAATAACGTTTTATCCAAAGATACAGTACCTTCTAATCTCATTATCCAAAAATAGGTAGAATTCGATAATAAACAGCATCTCTCTACTTCAGTTTTTAACAATGGATTAAAAACAAACTACAGTGAAACCTCTCTGAGCGGCCACTCCTTCGTTCCGAGAAAAATTGGCCGCTCAGAGGGGGTGGCCGCTCTGAAGGGGTGGCCGCTCTGAAGGGTTTTCGTTACAATTACAAGATAATTGCTATAATACATAATATAAACAAGTCTGACACATATTTCTTATTTAAAATGAAGTTTGAGACTTATCTAAAGAGATAATAGTACTTTATTTAATAATTTTTTACATTTTTTGAAAAAAGGATACAATTTGTGAATTTTTACCCTTCTCGGAAAAAAAACCCATTTTTTTAAGTTCGTTTTTCAGTTTAAAAAGTAAATCTCTAGCCGATGCGTTTGTTAAATGGGATGGGAGAACCCACCCGGCGGCCGTTAAGAGGGGTTGTGTGGCCGTTGCTAGGGGTTATTTTAACATTAGGTCTATGGGCCGAAAAATCCGTGCCACGAAAAATTGGCCGTTAAGAGGGGTGGCCGCTATGTAGGGGTGGCCGTTTGAAGAGGTTTCACTGTAGTAGATAAATAAAAGATATGACGAAAATTTTAGAGGGATATCATTACTTCTTCTTCTTCTTTAAGAGCGTAACAACCTGTTGCAGGTCTTAGCTACATCGACAGCACGCTTCTTCCAACTCAGACAATCCAAAGCAACTCTTCGCCAGTTTTTTATTTTCAAAATTTTAATGTCATTTTCTGTATCGTCCAGCCATCTTGTTGAAGGTCTGCCCTGGCCACGGGCTCCCCCGGGGTTCTTGAAAGTGTGCAATCTAGTCGGGTTATTTTCGGGGGTTCTCCAGACATGTCCGAGCCATCTCAGTCTGTTACTTCGGATGAGGGACATCATTACACCATACCATCTTATACAGCAGGTCGTGCCCCCTTCCCGTCGGCCATTCTAAAGCCACTCCTGGAGGCCTTAGAAAATTAGATCCATCACTAATTATATAAGTGACTTTATTTTTTTGTACTTCATTTTTTGAGATGCTTAACAACTCTTTGCAATACTGTCGGTTGATTTTAAAGGATCTTCTAAGTTAAATTTAGTTTAGTTACATTAATGTCCCATTTTTGAAGCAGCACGAGTGCTATTTGGAATGGACATCGTCATTTTGAACCGTCGTGAGGACGCAACCTGAGCCGAATTCGCTCCATTTACCCTTTCGATGCATCATCTATTTCTTCATTTTCTTTTCTTTTTTTTTTTCTTTCGTCTTTCAGTATCTTCCAAATCGTCATTCTCAAAGTGAAAAACAAGTCCAAACAAAATCATACTCCAAAAACTGCACTGACGACATAAATAGGAAAACAAAATTATTTGTAGATTTCAAATAAAAAAAGTTATTCCAGAATGTGTTGTTTCGTTGACCAAGTTTAACGCATTGCGTCTTAATTTCAAGCTTTTCTGGAATGCTGCAGAAGATCGAGAGTTCAAGACCCGATTCTACTGAAGATCCATCATATACGTGGGTCTGGTGCTTGTTAAATCTGTTGCATGGGTCAAACACCCTCTCGTTGGTGTGGTGTGAAAACTTATAGAGGCAGATGCCACTCCAGATACCGTACTCGTTATTTGACCGCGGTTCAAAATTATGAGGTCCGCCCCAGAAAAATTTCAAAACGACGCTTTAATCTAACTTGTCGAATCAAGCACTTTTGGGACAAATTTTAAAAAAATTCAAATTTGATATCGTGTGTATCAAGTAACCCTTTCAAGATTGATTTTTTTTTAATTACATTCATTTGAATGCATTTAGATGTCCCGTAAGTCAGAAAAAAGTTAATGGTCATTATAACTTTTTGTGTCCAAATGGAAACCATATTAATTAAAGTAACCATTTTTTCTTAAAAAATATTATGCTAGAAAGCTCTACATATTTGAGGGGAGGGGGTTCAATGTTCACACCAGAATACTATGCCAAAAAACTAGAATTGCCCCGGTTAATCCAGCACGTTTGGCCAATTTATCATTGACACTGATGACGAGTCGACAGACGGAAATTTAATATAGTAAAACCCTGTTAACCGAACTCGGATTAACCCAAACCTGGGTTATCCGAAATGCCTCTGAAATCGCAAATCCAAAAAAACATATACTGCACTGCACGGAAATAAGGCGAAACTTTCTTGCAACTTACCCCCACTCTTTTCTTTTAAACCTCCCCAAGTAGGTGACCGATTAATTTTAGAATGCTAAAATTAAAATTAATGGGCATTAAAAATATTAATTAGGATATAGTTTACCTGTGCTTGCCAGGCGCACTGCGCCCGAACTCTCCGATGCGAATATCGAACCCGACGGAGGGTTAACTTTAATAAAAAACACCTATAGAGAATCAAATAAAATGTAATTAACAATTAAAACAAATTTTAAAAATATACTATAATAAAGAACATAAGAGTAGCCTACAAAGAGAGTTTTGAATTCGTTTTTACGCTCAAAACATTTCCGAAAACAGTGCTGTAATAAGGTTTAAAAAAATAGAAATAGGTGTTCATGGTTTAACCGAAAAAATCGCTTTTCGAAACGGCTCCCCCACCTCTTTATTTCGGTTAACCGCGGTTGTACGGTAGTATCAAAGGAATTATAATATAGAACTAGGATTATACAAAGTGTCCGGAAGTATCTTTACACATTTATAAATGTCTTTAAAAAATCCAATAAATATATACACTTACGAGGTCTTTTTATTTAATAAACTAAGTATCAAATGTTTTTTTTCTTTGGTTTTTTTTAATGAAGTGAATACTGGAAGACATCATTGATATGGTCTCTCGTTTCAATTTGTTTTCACCCCGGGAAATAGCGCAATTTGTTGCGCCTTATCGAATTTTAATCTGTAGCGCAGATACAGCTTAAGTTTCGGAATACTTACAACCGAAATCTTTAACACCAATCTCTATCCATAAGTATCAGCAGTTTTACACTTTTTTTGTATCTTAATAAAAATTGCATTAATTAAAAGTACAAATTATCTGAAGATTAAATCGGAGCGGTCTTCATATTCGAGGGAAAGGGGTTCAATGTATGACTAATGTGACCATACGCCCAGTTTTGAACGGGACAGTCCCGTTTTTTGGTAGCCTGTCCCGTTGTCTCCAAGCGCAGCTTCGGGACCCCCAAATGTCCCATTTTAAGAAAAAGAGCAACCCACGATAACAATTTTAAACAAGAAGGCGCTAAAAATCAAAAAATTCGACGGTAATAGCTGTGTCACGCATGTATAAGTTGGTCAGAAGCCTCCTATATGTCACTTAGTTCTAACTTCATTACACCGCATGCAGTGACAGAATGAAGCACTGGGAATATTTAAATCGAAAGCCGTTGGGTGGAATTTTTCAAACACTTTCAAGCCAATAATTTAAATCGTACGTAATCGTAAAGTTATTGAATATATTCTATGTCTGCCCGGCACTAATATACCTGTAAAAAGGGGCTTTTTTCTTATGAATAAGTTGCAGACGAGATAGAAAACACAGTTGCAAGTCTCAGTTTATAAAGTAACATTAATTACCCAAGTAAATTTTAAGAAATACTGCCAAGAATTTCATTCTTTTTTTTTTAAAAAAATCAACACCAAATATACTGAAGCAAAAATGTGTTCTTTAGAAAAATTCAAGATCACGTGAATTATTTATTTTCACGTGTTTATTCCTGTTCTTTTCATTAATAAATAAAAACTGAAGAAATATGTGTTTTCTTGAAATCACACAATATTACCAAAAAATTTTTAAAATGTCCCGTTTTGAGGGAAAAAATAAATGGTCACTCTGTATGGCAGACCCACAATTTATGACGACAGATAGCGTTTTACCAAAATTAAAATCTGGTCACCCTTGCAGAAGCTCCAATGACATTCAACTGATGGCCTCCACATTGAAATACAGTAAAGCACCGTTTATACGTCTTTCAAGGGGAGTAAAATTGAAAAGAGGTGTGGGGGAGATTGATACGCGGGAACATTGATACAGTCCATAAATTCTGATTACTGGAATGACTCAAGATGTTCATAACTCCTCATATATATGCCACTGTAACCCTTAGCACACGGTATATTTTTCGGCCATGTTAAGTCAAAAGTTAATTTACAAATGAATGAAACTGTTAATCTTATATTCGAAGTAAGTTTTACTCTAAGTACGTGTTGTGTGATTTCTTTCATTAATTACGTTTTCCTGCCAGGGAATCTACTCCAAAGGTAGGGAAAAAAAATTATTTTTTCTGAACTAAGTATAGTTCTGAATTTTTGAAGTTTTTAGCGTTGATTTTGAGCGACTCCTTGTTTTAAGCTAAAAAGTCTCTTGGGGCAGATTGATAGAGTTGACTCCGCGGCACATTGATACGCATCTTCTGTGAGTATCAATGCGCCTTAACAACAACTATTTTGAAAAATCGTCTTCAGAAATGGAAAAAAAATCTCAAATATGAACTAAGATAAACACAGAATTAAGTATTTGTTTTAAACAATGAGATTTGAATTCCATTGCAAAAATGAAAAGTATTGTTGTAAATTAGGTTTAAAATATTTTTACGAGTTTATAAAAATTGCAAAAAAAAAAAAATGTACGGAAACTTAATTAATATCACGGAAAAGATATTTTTTTGTATTTTCAGATGGTGTGAAAATTATTTTTGTGCTATATTTTCGTAAGTCATCAAGGAAGAACGGGAAAATTTCGAGGCGCACATTCCCTCCCTCCAAAGTATTTTTAAACCCATACACACCCATTCTTCTTTATTATTTGTAGAGATAAATTATTTTTTAAGGCATTATTGTTTCATTTTTCCAGTCTCATTAAAAATGTGGAATTTTGATTGAGATAAAAGTTTCTTACATTGTTAAACGTTTCAACCTTGATTTGGAATATAAAGTTTATTGATAAAACACCTTTTGTTTTGATCCCAGATCTATTAACCATCATTATTTTCGATATTTCCGTGTGTATCAATGTACCCGTTGTATGGGACAGATTGATACAAATCCATTTTTAGGAAAAAAGTGTAATAAATGTTTTGTTATTCCATTTATGACCAAAACTCGACTGAAATCCTATATTAGATTAACAAATTCATAAATATAGTGTATTAGTTCTAATTATTTTCGTTGATCAAATAATTTTTTAGCTTTCCAAAAAAAAAAAAGTGTATCAATGCCCCCGTGTTCGCCCTAATCGAAATTTTGATAAACAACTTTGGTTATTACAAATTTAATGCTACTAACGCATATACATTTAAAAGCAATAATTTCAAAGCATTTTAAACAGAACTAGTATATTTCTACGTATATATTGAAAACAATTAACAAATTTTAAAATTACACATTTACATTTTACAAAAGTGAGAAAATCATATCTTGAGTATTAATTTATACATTTCTTATTTTATACGATTAATGTGCATGCAGGTAGGCATTTAATTTTAAAAAATCTTAATTTTAATTTTTTTAAATCTTTAATTAAATATTGTAAAATAATAGAAACGGAGAAATAATGACCGAGGCAGAAAAATTGCGAATTTTAGAAAGGGGGAAACGGCGTATAATCGAAGCTTTGCGTCGTATGGACGAAGTACTTGATCATTACAATGAATACGAATGGTGAAACGACGTATAAATGAGAAACGTGTAAACGGTGCTTTAGTGTACTCAAAATATTGTGAAAAAATATTTTGATACTTTCTTTATCAAATACAAGTCTTTGTTGGCTTTTTTAAAAGCATAAAACATGCATTTTTGAGATTCTGCACATTAACACGGGCTAATTACTGTTCAGCAACGGATTCCGAGACTACCACTTTTGGACGATTTTACACCGGAAAGGGGTGTCAGGCAATGAGTCGTATGAGCGCATTTCCGGAGCTCTTTGTTAGATCACGTTAAGCAAAATGTAAACATCACCCTTCCATTCTTCACTTTCACCCTATTTTGATGAAAATAACTCCGTCCGGAGCAAAAGCGCAGATGGTTTCCGAATCCGTTGCTAAACCATATATTCAAGGGTGAAGTGGAGCCGCAACGCAACGAACGGCGTTCCGGCACTGCTTTTTTTTTTTTTTTCAAAGAAATAAATAGGAAAAAATTCCGAAAACGCCTTTAAAGCGTCTCGGCACCGCTTTTTTTTTCCGGTACTGCTTATTTTGCGACTACACCACTGATTATATTCTATGCATTGTAAAAATTTCGATAGAAAATTCTTCCAGCGTCATAATGATGAAGGTCAAAGGGTATAGATGTCCCAGTTGGAAGTCTTAGAGGGTCCACCAAGTCAAAAAATTAGTGCGCATACGTCTTTTTGAAACCAAATATGATGATGGCCGGGCGCCATTTATCTTTGCATTGAAGTGTTACTGATTACTATTGGGAAGAAATCATATTATGCCCCGAAAACTACTGAATTCTCCCGATATTATTATTTTTTAAATTAAATGAAACTAACTCCTTTTTTAAAATTTTAAACGCTTTTACTAAGTTCGAAATGTTTCATGTTAAGGTTGGAATTTTGTGATCGATTTTTCATTCATTTCTTAATGAACTAGAGTTCTGAAATTTTGTATATTTATTGGGTCCTGATGACAATGCAATATTTTAATAATTTTAGAGCTCTCAATTATCAATTAAAAAAAAAATCGCAAAATTACGTTTTCACTCGGTAGGTTTCAGCGGCGCCATCTATAGTATTTTTGAGAACTAAAATATTTTTTTCTTTTTTTAATGCATTGGTAAAATTTACTTATTAATTATTTATTAATATGAATTACTACATTATTTAAAAAACCAGGATGTTTTTGTAATACGCTTTTAAGATTAAAATCAAGACTATCCCGGCTGACTGAACATAACATCAGATGTATCATGGATTTTTTTTATAAATAATTACAAAAAATCATATAATATATTTTATAATATTTTATTATAATTATTTTTAATAAAATATTATGAAAATATTTTTTCATAATATTTTTACATTATAAATAACTAGCAGTACGCTCTCGGCGTTGCCCGTGCCATCATGACTTCATTAAAATGAATATATATATATATATAAATAAATAAAAAAACTCCACAATGACATGAAAAAGTTTTGAAAACAAAATTAAGACAAAAGATACACATTACTGATTTTTAAGTTAACAGTACCGAGTACGTTAATCTAAAACAATATTAAAAAATTGCAACATTAAAATCATTATTAGACAACAAGCGAAATATGCGAGACAAAGAAACGTGTTTAGACACGGCCGAAAATAATTATTGAGTCATTCAGTTAAAGATTATGACGTCCCTACGTTCTTCGCCGCCGGCCAATGATTTTGCAACAACGCATTCTGGGAACGGAGAATGTCTCTCCGGTGAATTCTCGCTGAGAAGCTCGCTAGTAAAACCAGCGGGAGTGGTCTCCCCTAAACTTTCTCGTATACTTCTCGAAAATGGTGCTGTTTCCCCTCCACCCGCGTGGATAAAAAAATTCGAACCTATTGTAACCCAGGATCCAACGACTATCAGAAAATATTTAGGTAAAAAATCAAATTCGAAAAGATGCGTTCCGATTAAATGCATAGCGATTTCTACTCTTTATCGCTCAAGGACAATCCTTCCGCGTGCACGGATTGCTACCAAGTACGCATGCCCATGGAAAATGGGATGAAAAAAAAAGCGCCAAGCAGGAGTCAATAAATATCGTGCACAGAAGATTGCGTCCAATACGCATGCGTGTGGAGATAGCGGACGCGTTGGAGATGCGCTTATACAGACCGACAGACAGTCAACCTTCTGACGGATTTGGCCCAAAATTTTATACGGACCTACATTTATGACGATAAAACTGTGTACCAAATTTTATCCTTCTAGCTATTCAAGTTTTTGAATTATAGCGTTCGCATGACCGCGACATACAGACAGACAGACTTCCCGTTGACGGATTTTGTCCAAAATTTGATAGAAACCTACAAATTATGTTTAAAGACTACATACCAAATTTCATCCCTTTATCTCTAATAGTTTCCGAGTTACCGTGTTCACAGACACACACACAGACATACAGACACACATAATTCAAAAATTGTGTTTTTCGGACTCAGGGAGGTCTAAAACGTGGAGATTCGTCAAAATCTCGAGTTCGAATTTTTTGACGATTACAATACTTTCTCTTTGTATACTTCGTATACGAGAAAGTAAAAACAGTTTGAACTGATCAGGAAAAAATTAATTAAAAATGAAATGGAAAAAGGTATTTTAACGGTTCTTGATTTAAAACCGACAGAAACGTTCCAGTTATAAGCTGGGGGAAAAAATTTAAATTGATAGCGTTATTATAACGCCGGATGCAAGGATTTTAAGAAATCCAAATGAAAATTAACATAAAAGTGACTATTTTTCAAAAAATTCTCAAAATTCTGTAAATTACGTTAGAAATTCACAATCAACTTCATTAGAAAGAAAATTGTTTATTCTTTCCAATGGTGCATCTATTTTTCTTCCTACGATTATCAAAACCGATTTTATTGAGAAATAAGAGGAAAAACTACCCAAAACAACAGAAAATATTAAATAAAAAATTTTCTAGATTAAATTTTAAAATTCCGGCTTCGAGATGCATTGAGTCACCATTAAGATTACCTGTGTGCCAAATTTCAAGGCTGTATGTGCGATAGATTCGTCTGGACATCACACGCATTTATACAGGCACACACGCACACAAACATTGCCTTTTATAAGTATAGATTATATTTTTATAATAAAAATTAATTAATATTGTTTGTACTCTTAGGAGACAAAATACAGGACATAGTTCGAGGAATCCCACTGTGATTTCTGTGTTGAAGAAAGATTTATCATTTTCGTACAATAGCGCAAGTGTACGAAGTACAGACATATCGTCTCCATAAACTGAAAAGCGTTTATTTAAATGCTTTACAAAAAGTTTCGTTATTTGCGGATCCGTAGCATTCGGCGCCACATTTCCACGAAAACCGGGGCGCCGCTTATTAATACCTTTTCTTGTGGTGGAATCCGAGCTTCAAAGAGGGACCATCCGCCACACCTTGCCGCTTGTTTGCCATGTGGCGCCAGGGTCTTCCCCACCCGCAGACTGTATGTCAACAAATACTGTAAAGGCGGGAGCCGAATCAAATTCCGAAACTGTAAGCTACTCTTTGACAGGTGCCGATCCCGGTCTTCAAAAGTGTAAAACGGCTGATAATTATAGATAGGTATTAGTTAAAAATATGTGAATTAAACTAATTAAGTTATTCTTCAAAATATTACTAATACTTTTTATTTATTCATTTTCATAAATAAATTAAAATATTCAACGCGATAAATTCTTTAAGCAAAATAAACTCCTCTTTGCCAAGTGCTGATCTCGGCCTTCAAAAGTGTTAAACGGCTAATGATTATGGATAGGAAGTGGTTAAAAACATATGAATTAAACTAATTAAGTTATTATTTTGAGTATTACTTGTTATTAAATAACTAATACTTATTACTTATTTAATTTCAGAAATAAATTAAAATGTAAATGCGATAAATCTTTTAAGCAAAACATAATAATTGGATTCTTATTTATAAATTGGTGTGTTTAATCCTACTATAAATTCTTCTGGCATTTGTAAATCAAGAAAGAATCTCTTATTATTTCAGAAACTCATAAATCTAGCATTGTGCTTTTAAATAAGTATTACAGCAATCGGTGCTTCGCTCCTACTGCTATCTAGTGTTATACTTCTCATTGTGCTCTTTTGACGCCTAAATCAAACACAGTAAAGCACTATCTACATTTATACGAAGCAAAGGAAGCAAGGCTTATGTATGTCCTTTTCCCCTTAAAATTGCCCCCCCCCCGTCTAAAATTTGCACATTTTCTGCTTCAGTCATTATTTCTCCGTTCCTTTTATTTTAAGATTTTATAGGACGCGGTCGCCAAGTGGTAAGGTCTCGAGCTGTGGGCCGGAAGGCTCATGGTTCGAAACCCGATTCCACTGAAGATCCGCCGTGTATGGGGCCTACCACACGCCAAACCCTACGCAGTGGCCAAATGCCCTCCCGCTGGCGTGGCGCGGAAGCTTGGAGACGGGGGTGCCAGCCCAGGCGTTTCCTTCGTCATCTGACAGCGATTCAAAATTACGAGGTCCGTCCCAAAATAGCATTCGTGTTGCTTCAAAACGGGATGTTAATATAACTAAACGTTAAGATTTTATTAATTTTGATTAAGATTTTTTTTAATTTAAAGCCTACTCGCATGAAAATAAATCGTATAAAATAAAATTTAAAAAAAATGTATGATCAACACTCATGGTAAATGTTTAATTTTAAAATTTAAATATTGTTTTCAGTACTGTGTAGTAATATGCTAGTATACCTTAAAAATCTTTAAAATTATGAATAAATTTTTAGTATACCTTAAAAATCTTTAAAATTATGAATAGCTTTTGAATAAATTTGCATTAGCAATATTAAAGTTGCAATAATCAGAATTGTTTATTAAAATTTTGATAATTCGTTTTTTTTATTTATTCGTCATTTTACGTCAGTCCGTTGACAGCCGCATGCATGGTGTTTCAATATACTCGTTTCAAACTTCAAATGATATTTTCTTCTTTAATTTGTACAAATGCATTTTAATATAACCTAGAGCTGCTTAAATTATGAGTCACGGCCCCAAATGGGGTCATTTCTAGGCACTTAAGAGCTTGTGACAACATTAATGTCGTGTGCGTCTTTCAAACACTTCAGTAGTAGTTCGAAAAAATAATGATATTAAATGTTATTTGAAATATAACATGAATATTAATATTTCACAATTAAATACATTGACTTAAATTTCTTAACGCTTTTGACTAGTTTTTGCTTTATGATCTGTTTTATCTTTCATATTTATGTGTTGATTATTAGTCACGGAATTTTTTTTTCATGAATTAATAGGATTTCGAAAATATTTTTGAATCCGAAATAAATGGAGATTGGGGAAAAAACGAATATTAGAATTTAATACAACGAATTTTAAAATATTGCATCAATAATTAAGGATTTACAGACCATGGTTCAAAACAGCGAGGTCAAAATCTACAGCTCTCGCGTTGCTTCAAAGCAGAACGTCGCGTACGCAGAGGAAGTGAGGACAACTCAACTCTAGAAAATGTGATTTTTTTATGTTTCGTCAATCAAACGAATTTTTCTTAAAGTAATAGAATTCTTGTAAATAGTTCTAATTAAAATTCTTGTAATGAAACTGTGAGTAATCATTTTTTCCATTTTTTTTTTTAACGATTTAAAAGAATCTGATGATCTAGCATTTAAGAAATTTTAAAGTTAATTTTGTTTTTGTAACTGAATACCGATGCAACAGATGTCTTGCTGTTAGTTATAATTAGATTTGCTGAGTTGAATTTTAATCGAAGCTACTTCTAATTAGAATACATAATGAAATCAATTTCTTTTTCATTTATTGCATACCTGTACATAACGAAAAAAATGTTGCAAATCCGCTCCTCCACCCCTCACCTATTTTATACTAAAAACATATGGATAAATTATTAAGTGGGAAATAAGGAGGAAAACTGCGAAGCATTGTAAATCACTTTCAGTTCCTTCCTCTTTCGGTTTTAAAATTCTTTTCAGATCAGTAACTCGATCTGAATACTGAATTAATTGAAAGCGTGTTAAAATTAACAAAAAAAAGCATAATCAGCGAAAAACGTGAAACAATTTATTCGTGGTAGTTTCATGTTAATGAGACCCTATATTAGAGAGATTTACTCTATATTAGAGAGATACAATGAAATCGTTAGAAATACTGAAAAAGAGTAAAATTTTGTATCGAAATATCATCCCCCAACCCTTTCCAAGCAATGCGTATTTTGGAATAAAAGGTTTTTAAATTGTCTACAAATTTCAAAACTGAGCTTCAAATAGACAGTTGTTCCCAACCTTTATTTCATTCGCGTACCCCTTGTTAATCTTTATAATTTCGCGTACCCAATACTGTCATATCCTCTCCTTTCACTAACCAAAGATAAAAAAAATCGTTTAGTCTGGAGTAACTATTAGGACTGGTGAAATTAAAACCCAACAATCGCAAAACAGAACCTCCGAACCCGGTTCCCACAACGATTTCAGGAGGTCAACAGCCCTTGTTGACAACACAACCCTTTGGACAACACCCCCCTTCTTGCACCAGACCTCCTCCCTGTTGCAACCCTGAAACAGACTCTTAATAAACCTCGCCACTAATAATTCGCAGCAGATAATTACAAGCTACGAACCCGCTCATAAGCCACAACGCGATGGAATCCTCAAGAGGCGGTCCTCGCCAAAGGAGAATCGTGGCGCCACTGCGCACAATGCACGCCCCCCCACCGACAACCACGTGTCAGAGGTCGAAAGATCGTCAATTATCAACAGTTAGCTCCACTTGTCCGGGCGCTGTTTGCACACCTCCCTTGTTTTGCAGACGATTTCCCTTGTCCCACTTCGCCGGCGCAGGTGTGGATCAGACTGTCCGGCACCAGCCTCAGGATTCCCACGGACGCGCGGCGACACTCGGTTATCGTTTGGGTTTTGGTTTGTTTTTTTATGGCTCTCAACACTTGTGTGCAGGAATGCGGCTGGCAGGTGGGGGCGGGGGATGATGTTCTCATTAAGGGGCGCACCCCTCAATAGGCGATGAACGTAAATAAAGAGCTCGTTTATTTTATCGTTTGGTGTTTCTGGAGCGTTTGTAATGGAAGCGTTTTTGGAATTCCGGGAGGACTGACTGAACGTAAACAAATAAAGAAACACGAGGTGGCAGTGACGTCATGGCTACTGAGGTTTTTCGCAGATTTTTAGGCTTTGTTCTTTTCTAAGAAGATAAACCGCAAATATGAAAACGATTTGTGATGAAAAGTTTATTTATTAAATGATTTACACGATAATTAAACTAAATAAAATAAAGTAACAGAATAGCATAAATACATAAAATTAACTAAGTAAAATAAATAAGAAATGAGTGTTTGAAAGAGCGAAAACCATATGTAGAATTTTAATTAATTTCATAAAAATTATAATGATATTTTTACATAACTTTTTACAATTTTTCTCTCTTAAACACTTTTTTCAAGTGCCCAGATATCAAACTGTGATTTAGTATGATTAATTTTGAATATTAAGAGATTTTTTTTAAAAACTTTTTGCTACAATTTTGGTTTAATTTATGTTATTTTTGGAAGAAATGGTACTTCTTAAATTTTCGTTGTTCACACCACCCTAACAAATGCAATGAAAAATATAACCTGCATTAATTTATAAACTTATCTAAATTTATCATTGTTTTCAAAAGTTTTTCCAAGAAATTTTAACAAAATAGATTTCATCAAATAAATATGCCTGTGTTAAATACTTACATGAAAAAACTTTTCTGCTAAAATATCTCATGAAAAAAAAAATTTCCCCTTCATTGAACAGCAAAATTTAATGTGATTTTTTTAATAAACTATCACCATTAAGAAATATTTTACGTTCTTTACATTAAATATTTGTTCAACCACCATTGTCATAAAATTTATTCATTTTAATTAGTAAAGTTTGTTTTTAAAACACGACGCACTTATTGGTGTAATATTTATTTTCTCATGTAGTTTACATTGAAAAGGAATTGCAATCGTCAAAAAATTGAATCCTGAAATCTTGGTGAATTTCCAGTTTTTGTATGCTTTACTTCTTAAAAAAAATCTGTAAAATATTATTTTCGGAGCTGTATCTCTCCGTGTGCATATGGCCATCAAAATCGCAGCTAGTTAGATGGATGAAATTTGTCATGATCTGCTCAAAAAAAGTTATGAAATGTCACTGATCTATTGGGATAATTTCAATTTTTGTCCCGTATTTGAATTAAATGTCTCAGATAATCACATTTCTTACTTATCAGTAAACAACTCATACTAAAACAGAAATTAACTAGAACTAGATTTTTAAAAAATTTGCTTCTGGAGAATTCTCCTCCCAAACTTTTACAATTAATATAATATGGTCACATTAATGTGAGCAATGTGGTTGGCATAACCTGAAGAAAAAAATAGCAAAAATTATTCATAAGTAAGCTATTTATGCTTGTTTGTCGCATTTCGTGTCTTTTTTTAAAAAATTTTCTTATAATTAAATATTTCAGTTTTTTCTGATTTTGAAATCAATTCATTTATTTTTCAAAATTTGTCTAGTAACACTATCGCCCGTCAGTCAGCGTCTCAAACTCAAGTTTAGAAAATCTAGTCGACCAAAATTGTCGACCTGCATCAAATTATGGATCCAATCGATCATCAAGAACACACCCTGTTTTCTGAACACAATCGCGACTTTGTTCATTGTACTGGAAACAATATTTAATAACATTTTTTAACAAGTGTGTTGCCATTCACGTTCAATAGATTTATTACATACATTCAGGGTCGGTACAAAGGTACCTGATGCCAAATGTGACCATACGTTCTGTTTTGAACGGGACAGTCCCGTTTTCGGGTAACCTGTCCAGGGCCTCCTAGAGAGAAAAACGCGTCGAGGCGGCCCCGGGCTGTCTCGTTGTCCGCAAGCACAGCTTCGGGACGCCCAAATGTCCCGTTTTCAGAAAGAGAGAAACCTACGGTAATA
This sequence comes from Araneus ventricosus, assembly GCA_013235015.1. Taxonomy (NCBI): domain Eukaryota; kingdom Metazoa; phylum Arthropoda; class Arachnida; order Araneae; family Araneidae; genus Araneus; species Araneus ventricosus. Next base: position 58,965 of record BGPR01006665.1, on the reverse strand, counting down.
ATTTAAAAACAGACGCGAAACATCAAAAAAGAGAGGAAAAACATGGACGGTAGTGCCTAGTAGCGCACCCGTGGTGGGACATGCGCTATACGGCTCACACATATATGTAAGTTGGTCAGAAGCTTACTAGTTCGCACATATTTCTATATTTTTTGCATCGCAAAAAAGTGACAGAATGAAACACTGGGATGTTTTAATGAAAAAAAATTATTGAGTGGAATTGTTCAAAACAATTTCTCGTCAATAATTTGAATCATATAAACTTTCTTACAATTATCGAATATATTCTATGTCTGCCCGTCGCTAATGCACCCGAAGAAATGGCCATTTCTCTTATAAATAAGTTGCGGATAAGCGAATAGAACAGTTGCAAGTCACAGTTCTTAAAACAATGTTAATTACCAAAGTAAATTTTAAGAAATCCTACCAAGAATTTCATTCTTATTTGAAATCAACATCAAATATACTAAAGCAAAAATTTGTTCAAAAAAAATACAAGATCACATAAATTATTTATTTTCACGTGTTCATTCCTGTTCTTTTCATTAATGCATAAGAACTGAAAAAAATCTACGTTTTCTTGGTTGGACATACTATTACCTAAAAATTAGTAGATGCCCCGTTTTGAGGAAAAAATAAATGGTCACATTACTGATGCCTCTAGGCAAACAAACATTTACGAGCCCGTTTCCAATACGTACTTACATATTCACATGCGTAGCCAAATATAACGCAGCCTAATATACACAAATTTGATTTAAAAAATTATTGTATTTTAAACTAACAAAATATTTTAATTGCGTAGAAAAGAAAAAAAATCAATAATATTCATGAACTTGTATTTTAAGTCTCATCAGTTCATTAGACACTTAATAATAAATTTACAGTTGTCGTTAAATACATATTGCAATCCAGTATTTATTATGGGGGGGGGGTGGAAGTCTAACGAACACATGACAGACACAAGACACAATTCTAAATTCTGTAGTGTAGAAAATTTTGTTCATATTTTAAAATGTTTGCTCTCTAAACGGAGGAAAACCAGCGATATTTGTCTGCGGTGGAAAATATGGACATCTAAGATATGCCGATTTCATTGGGCGATATATTTGCCAGTGGAGATACAACAGAAACTCAATTAAAAGACCATAATAATTTCCTCAGTGGCGAATCCGGGGGAGCTATCGGGCTGCAGGCCCCCCCCCCCAGAGCTAAACCAAAATTCTTGATTTTATTTAAAATCACTACAACTGTTTGTTCTTAATTTTCATTTAAAAATAAATATATAAAATCATGACAACTTTGTTTTCTGGCTTGACAGGCTCGAAAATTTTCCTACTTTTCTAGTCATTCCACTTGTACTTGTAGCGTTGACGCGGTTCAAAACATTTTATGGCTAGTTATTTATTTCATTGTATTTTTTAATTAAATTATCGAAAGTATTGTAGTGTTCTTTATGATTCTTATTGTCAGATGAGGAAAGTCTGTAAAGTTAAAGTGTTTTGGTTTACATAAGCCATGAGGTTTGACATTCGTCATTACAATATAAAATATTTATGACCTCAGTCCCCCCCCGCCCCGCCCCGAATCTTGGATTCGCCACTGTATCCTATTTGCTGTTGAAAATTCGAGACAAATTGTTTTTGGCTAAGAGAAACGCAAATCGCAAGTTGAATGGTTAAAACAGCGATGGGCTAACTACGGCTCGCTTAGAGGTTCTGTCTAGCCGCTGCAAATTTTAAAATATTAGTATAATAATTTAAAATAACACTATAATCGGTACATCTCGATTCCAATCAGATTATGAGGAACTTTTATAAATGCAGTTACATGTTCTTTCATCGCTTTAGTATTAAAGTAACATTTTTTAAAATCGTTATTGAGTTTTATTGAAAATTACAGTGGTCTGCTTCTTAAAAAATTTGCATATCTCAGGGTTAAGTGAACAGAAAATAATACTTGCTCCAAAGCTGTGAAAACTTTGGATTGTAGGAACTTCAAGAAGGCATAAAATAACTCTTTAAAATCGCAAAATCAAAGTCTGGTTATGTTGCATTTTTGAAATGATAAGATTATTACAAACTTCGATTCGGAAAAAAACATTTTGTGTCTCTTTATTATTATTATATTTATTATTATGCTTATATTGAGGGAAACTTTTGGAAATACATGAAATTATGCAAGAAACGAAAAAATCGTCTGTAGTAAATAGACTTATTCCGCGCTGCATAAAAAGAAGTACAAAAAGAAGTTTTGCCTATATTTCGAAAACAAATTTTTTAGATTCAACATTCTGAAACATTGCTTATAAGAATAAAATTACTGAAAATATTTATTTAAAAAGAAAAAGCAAAGGTTTTAAATGATAGCTCTAAAATAACACAAAATGAAATTAACTGAATATTTTGATTTCGCTGCTGATTTTCAGAAATGTTTTTCTATAGCTTTAAAAAATATTAGTAGAAAACCGTGTCTTTTATTTTATTTCAACAGAGGTATGTGAGATATATAGCTACTTTGTAATAATGGATAAACATTTCTTTTTTTAACAACAAAAAATAAATTTAATTTAAAACAGTTTTTAAAAACACAGTTTTATTTTGTGTAATAGAACTTTACAGTACTGTAGAACTGTTATTGTACAGTAGTACTTTTTTTATTTTAATTATTTTCCACGTTTTTGTCTTGAGATCAATTTTTTCCCCTCAAAATCACAACCAGGTTTCACTTCTGGCACGGAATCAAAATTTAATTTAATTAATGATAAACTGATAATCAAGTTCTGAAAATATTAAAATAGTGTATTGTTATCGAGAACACATAAATGTAAACAAATTCAAAATCCTATTATATCAGGAGGTGAAGAAAAAATCGATTACAAAAATATCATCTTTACAAACATGAAGCAAGTGAAGTCAGTGGCGAGTCCGGGGGGGAGGGCTATAGGGATGCAGCCTCCCCAGAGCTAAGCCAGAAATCTTGATTTTATTTAGATTCACTACAATTGTCTGTTTCTAATTTCCCTATTTAAAAAAATAATAGCGTGACAACATTGCTTTCTGGCTTGAAAATTTTCCTACTTTTCTAGTCATTCCAGTTGTACTTGTAGACTTGACGCGGTCGAAGACATTTTTTGGCTAGTCACTACATTGCATTTTTTATTAAATTATCGAAAGTATTGTAGTGTTTTTTTTATTATTCTTATTGTCAGGTGAGTAGAGTCTGTAAAGTTAAAGTGTTTTAGTTTACATAAGCCATGAGGTTTGAGATTCATCAAGACGATACAAAATTTTTATGACCTCAGCCCCCTCCCCCGGCCAGTCCCACATCCTCATTCGCCACTGAATCAAGTTGAATAAAAGTGTTTAAAAAGTCCACTTTATTCGAATAATTCGATACGGAAAGTATATTTTTTGGATATTTGCTTTGTATCAAACACAATCTGTCTATATATTTCTCTGTCGTGATTTTCTTCAAAGCAGAGACGTAAATTCTTGAGTTTCTTAGCGATTCTAAGCGCATGTGTGAGTGTGTTCGTGTCTGTTGGAGATCTACAGCAATGGTGCGCAAACTGTTTCCATTTCCTACCCACTCACTTTGTGTAAAACTTTTTCGCGACTCCTCTGGGGATCGTGAGGGTTTTTGAAGAAAAACCCTTATATTTTTTTGTTGTCAAATAAATTTCTTTGAATTTAGCAACCCACACAAATTTTCCGTGCGCGCCATTGCTCTACAGGAACTACGAACATACTTTGGACGGTGGGAATGTGCACTCTGGGACGATTAATTTTGAAATTTTAATTGGTTAAAAATTAAGTGAAATTGTGACATTTTTCCGCAATAACTTCCGAAACTAATATAGCACAAAAATGATTTTCACACAATCTTAAAATTCAAAGCATTATATTTTCAGTCGTACCAATTTAGTTGCGGTACAAATCTTTCTCTAATTTTATTTATTTCTAAACTGTATTTTTAACATTACAATGCTTTTCTTTGTTGTAATGAAATTCATATCGTATTCATCGATGCTAAAATTCATCCTGGTTTTTATCCTTCCGTTGTTGATGGACAAGGTATGAAAATTTGTTTTATTTTTTGCACACTGTGTAAGTTTCTATTTTAAAGCATGTTTTCCATAAAATTAGCAAATAAGTAGAAGTAAATTAGTAATTAATTATACGATTTTAATGTCTATCAAAATTTTAAGATAAAAATACATTGCTGGGGAAACATTAAGAGCAAGCTACTGTAGCGTAGTCCTTCAGCGAACCCCTGCTGTTGGGAATGTATGCTAATTACATTCCCCGATGCTTACAGGTGCGTTCCAGCTGTACAGATGGACACTGGTGGTCAAATGACTAGATGTGGTTGGTGACACATTGTAGAAGTACGCTTGGGAATTCTGGGACTGATCGAGACTTCTTTCTGAACCAAAACTGTACCTGACATCCGAGTTGAATGCGGGTAGAAACTGTCAGCAGGGGCGTACGGAAGGTGTGGCCCCCGCCAAGGGCGAAGGAAGGGGGGTGGCGTAAAATGGCCATTTAAAAAACAAGGTTTTAGGCCCGGTGCACATTAGCCGATTCGTGTCGTTAAAGCTATAAAAATAACAAAAGTAACCTCCATTCCCCCGTGTGTCTCCACAGGGGGCATGTGGGTTACTATTGTTATTTTTATAGCTTCAACGACACAAATCGGCTAAATGTTAGATTGGTACGGTCTGCTGTGTAAATAACTAAAGAATTCAAGAATAAGCCTTATACGAGTATTGTCTTTGCTGCTTATAAATAACTAGTAATTGCACTTCGCCTTGCTGACGAACAATGGGCCGGACGAGAATAATACTTTATTACGAGGATATAAAATCTGGTAAAACTGCGTAAGAAAAAAATTGCGAGAACGTAGTTTTTTCCGGGGAAGAGAGGAGATAGAGGGGATGAAAAACTAACAAAACTGTTCAGTGGCGAATCCAGGATTCGGGTCGGGGTGCCGAGGCCATAAAAAATTTGTATCGTAATGGCGAATGTCAAATCTCATGACTTATGTAAACGAAAACACTTTAACTTTAGAGACTTTCCTCACCTGGCAATAAGAATCATAAAGAACAGTACAATACTTTCGATAATTTAATAAAAAATACAATGTGTTCATGTCTTACTAGTGGTTCAGTGAAACATCGCTTAGTTCTTACGAAATTTATTTAACAATAAACGAACATTGAAGGAAAAGCAGGATAAATGCTGGTGGACATCACAAAGACAGAAAGAAGCAACACGAGCTAAAAGTATTTTATAGTACCAGGCCTTAACAGCATCTAAAACAGACGAAAAATGTCTAAAGTTCAAGAGAGTTGCGCATGCACTGTTGTCCAAAGTTGAAATCTGGAAAGTGACCGGAACACCCTCCCCTTCTGGCTAAGGAAGAGAGACCACCTTGTTGATGACTGAAAGATCCGAGGACGCGGATAAGACCGTCCTCACGAGGGATCAACTTGTTTACCAGGGCCAGCAACAGTAAGTGTTTTTCAGACCGACAATAAAATAACTAGCCAAAAAATGTTTTCGACCGCGTCAACGCTACAAGTACAAGTGGAATGACTAGAAAAGTAGGAAAATTTTCGTGCCTGTCAAGCCAGAAAGCAATGTTGAAACATTATTATTTTTTTAAAAAGAGGGAAATTAAGAAAAAACAGTTGTAATGATTTTAAATAAAATCAAAATTTTTGGTTTAGGTCTGGGGGGCTGCAGCCCTATAGCCCCTTTTGGATTCGGCACTGAAAATGTTGCCTGTAGTGATTGGGAAGGGACGCAGTTGACAGTTTTGACAGGGGCGCAAGATCGCCTCAGTACTGTCCTGGTGTCGAGCGGGTACTCAGCAGGGTGATTTTCTTTTGTGACTAATCTCTAAATATATTGAACTCAATTATGGGAGTTGTACGTATTTTCCCTGTATTACATTTTGTTATTAAATATTTATCCTAGATTAAACGGCTGTGCGTACTTAAAATTCTAGTACTCCACACTACGCATAAAAGATTTAATTGAAAATTTTCGCAAAAAATAATCCCTGCCAAACAGCTGGTCGCCACAGGCGGCTAGTAATAAATAATAATTCCCTATACTTTTTATTCAAAACACAGGAAAGTGAATGCTGTGCTTTTTACTTTTTTGTACAGGAAGTGTACATAAACTATTGCCATTGTCAAAAAAAAAATATTGAGATTTTGACGAATTCTTTTGTATTAGACCTACCTCTACGAGTCCGAAAAAAAATTTTTGAATTAAGTCTACGTATATATCTTTGCTACTTAAGATAGTTTACCTCTGATGTTCAGGTTTATTTGAGAGCGAGTTTTGTGGCCAGACATGAAAATTAATTGTTAACATATTGTGGGAGTCACAGAAAAATAGGTCGGCAGTGTCATTAGTGAATAGACAACATTTTTAAATTTTAAGATGGCACAACTATTGTTTTCTGTAAGTGGAAACGGGAAATTTGGAATTTTATTGAAGTCAGTCAAAAGCTTTTGGTTTCATAACATATAAGAAAAATTATTTTTGTTGTTATGAATAACATAATACGAGAGTTTCGAAGGAATTTTTAATTTAATTTAGCGAAGCGTTACTTAACTACATCAATTAATATTCTGAGATTTTGTAAAGGACTTCCCAAAACTGTAAAATTTGGAATGAATAGTTTGATTTAGTTTAGTTATGTTAACATACCGTTTTGAAGCAACACGAGGGTTATTTCTGGGACGGATCTCGTAATTTTGAACCGCGGTCAGACGACGAGAACGCGCCCGAGCTGGCAACCCCAATCTCCAGACTTCCGCGCCATAACAGCGGGAGGTCGATTTGGAATGAGTAATAAACGTCATTACGTAATGAATGGCCGTTAAAATGAATACCAGAAAGAGAATGGATGTGTGAAACCACACCAAGCGAATCTGAAATATTCGTTATTACCACTAGTCTATCTATTTTCTCTTTCCAAAATAAAATTATTTGTATAACGAAATAAAATTCAGGGAAATGTAATATAACAAATATGAGATGTGATAAGGGATAAATTTTAATGTACGTATATTTATTTCATAAATAAATCCATCTTGTCAAAGGACGGGGTAGGAAGACGTCTTCCTTATAAACTACTCGACCCCAAAAATTAGAAGCTGACCACTCGACCCGAAATCTTGGATCCAATTTTCGGATTGGCCAGTTTTGTTTTTACAAAATTAAAGTTTCGCAATTAAAAAAAGTAATCAAAATCTAAGAATGCAGTTTGCTAACATTCAAGACCTCTCCCTCCCCATCGGTTCTTGCACCTCATCCCTCCCATATACTTAACATCACTTTCTACATCAAATTTATTTAAATTAACCACACCAAATCTGCTTAATGCATTCAAACCACGACGAATTCCTCTGCTAAACATTTTCTCACCCATCGAAACAAAAATTCCCCGAAAAGTGCAACCAGCCGGAAACCCGTGACCCGCAATTTTATGCAAGCGAGCGGCCACGTGCGCGGTTGCCAATGGCAACGGTTGCCGCCGCGAGAATTCCGTCGCTCTGTGTTTGCCTTGCGAAGATCACCCTATTAGGCGAGCGCTCTTCCTTCCCCAAACACCACGTGACGCACCGACAGCCAGGTGTGAGGCAGACTCGGCGGCGGCACCGTGCTCTCCCCAACTGCACAAATTGCGGAAATCGTCTGCCTTCTGAGGAGAGTGGATCGAGATCGAAAAATAGTAAGCTCGCAGATGAATGGGGTCGTCAGCTGATGGGTTTTTACTACTTGAGATGCGTCACCGGCTGGGGGGATGGCGCGAGGGGATGATGACCATGGAGTGACCAGCAGGGATACAAGGGCGTGAGGGGGATGAGTAGACTTCCGGTGTAAACATTGGAAAGGAGGGCTGTGAAATATCCGATTTTTTCTTTCTTTTATTGGAAATAGAGATGCTATTATTGTTGTGGGAAAAAAAATAATTGCTTAAATAAATAATTGCTGCTTTGGAATTAATGCTAAAAGGGGTTAAGATGAAGTAGTCGTGTGTTCCTCGGTTTTTTTACCGTTTGGAAAGACTAGAAAAAAAAATTCTGGATTGTCTCGTTTTCTTTTCTTTTAAGTAGATAATTCATACAAAAAATGTAAAAAGTGTAATTTCATTTGATTTAAAAAAATTTACTGAACAATCTTCTTTCCCAGCTACTGACATACATAGAATATGGTCAGTCTATTTTTAATGAATAATAGTTGTTCAGCTTTGTAATTAAAAAAATAAATTATTTCATTATCATTTTGCTAATTGTCTTGTAGACGATGAATCATGACCCTAATTATGTCACATAAGAAGAAAAAATATTAAGGATGTGAAAATACTTATATCGCTTCCTATGATCAGATTCTTTAGCAATAAGAAAAATAACTAAGACAACTTTATTTAAGAAAAAAAAGACGAAAGATCAGCACGATTTTGAAGAGTTTGAAATTTACGACATAATTGAATTAAGTTGAAATTCCTTTTATTTAACGTCAGTAATTACTGCATTTTTTTGGAGCCGTGGAAAACTTTTCCAGATGAAATTGTCGCCAACAGCAGAAAGAATTAATGAACTTCATTTTCCGTGGAATAATTCATCCGGATGAATCCAATTTCCCTGACGAAACTAGTAAACATAGATGATTATGTTTTCTTCGAGAGATTTTCATTTAATTTGAATTCAAGCTGTTTCTTGAAATTACAAAACATGAATTTCCTCATGACGAATTTACAAACGTTACCTCAACAGGCTACAAATATTCATGTAGAAAATGGGATGACATTGTTGCAGTAGGGCGCTTTGTATGTGCCTGACAAGCACAGGTAAACAATATCGTAATTAATATTGTTAATACCAATAAATTTTAACTGTAGTGTTCTAAAATTAATCACTGGCTTTCTTGGGGAAGCTTAAAAGAAAAAGGTGGGGATATCGTTGCAAAATGTCTCACCTTCGCGATTATTTCCGTGTAGTACGTGTTTTCTCTCCCTCTTTCTCCAAGACCACAAGAAAAAAATATGACGATTCGAATTGATCAAAACGCTGTCATAAATCTTCAAAATCTGTGGAGGGAAGGCCTACCATTCGTCCAAATAATTATGCTTCGATTTTCCAATCTTTAAAGCTCATAACCTTTTAGATTGAAAAAAAAAAAAACTTCGAACTTATCAACAGTCAAAAATATTTCATGCAAAATTCAAATGCGTTTCTAACTCTGGACGAAGACAAAGAAATTATAATGATCGGTGGCATTTATTTTGCATGTAATAGTTCGAACCAACATTAAAATCAATCAATGGTACTTTTAGCTTGCACAATTGGGATGTCTATCTCTGATTTGCTTTGAATATTTGCAAGAAATGGTTTGAAGCAATTTTTGATCGAATTATTTAATGAATTTACTTACTGGATATCTTGTTGGTGTATCCATAGCTGATTTCTGCTGTTTAAATAATAATAATAATAATAATAAAGGCGTGAAGCAATATTTAATTAATAAAAAAAATTATCGATGCATACGAAGTGCATTGCTGCGATATCGGTCTATGATAGATTGCTTTCTAATATGAATGCTCACCTTTTGGTTTATCCAAAATTATTCAGTCAGTTGTTCATACGATCATATTAAGGAAAAATGGAGGTGGTCCACAAAGTCTTGCTTACAAGTTTTTATTAAGCTTTTGCTCGGGTGGTGGATAATAATTCTTGTCAGTGGCGAATCCAGGGGGTGTGCTATGGGGATGCCGCCCCCCCCCCCCTTCCAAGAGCTAAACCAAGAATTTTGATTTTTTTTCAAAACTTTGCAGCTGTTTTCTCTTGATCTCCTTTTATTTTAATTTTTAAAAAACGTGGCAACATTGTTTTCTGGATTGACAGGCTCAAAAATTTGCCCGCTTTTGTAGTCATTCCACCTTGTAGTCTGAACGCGGTCGAAACATTTTTTTGGCTAGTTATTTCATTGTGTTTTTGTTAAATTATCGAAAGTATTGTAGTGTCCTTCGTGATTTTCATAGTCAGCTGAGCCAAGTTAAAGTGATTTGACTTACATAAGACGATATAAAATTTTTATCACGACGATATAAAATTTTTATGACCCTCACCCCCCCCCCCCGACCAAAATCCTGAATTCGCCAGTGATTCCTGTAGTTTTACTGTATACGTATCCAATTTTGCTTCAATAAATCAAATAGAAGATGTGCCTTTTCTTCAGGTAGAGTCATTTGCTAGAAGTTTATTCAACAACCTCTCTTATTGAACAAGATCAACTATCAATGTGATAACAGACTTTGATAAAGATTGGGTTCATTGAACAAATTTGATTAACGTATCTCATCTATTGCCTTTATAACCATTTTTTGAAATTATAAAGGGACATTGTGGACAAGCTATATATACATATATAGAGTTAACATATTTTTCTTAGTTGAAATACACAGGATGGGGATGTCAAAGTATAGTATAAAACTCTAAAAGCTGCCTACTAACAACCATCTTTGAAAACACTAGTGCAGAGATTGAGAAGGGGGAAAAAATTAAGACGTCAGAATGGAAAGAATAAACAATTTTTATTAATGTTTGGTAATTCAAAATTATAGTAATGGAAAGCAGAATCAAAACAAAGCTGCCCAAACATTAAATTTTCAGTTTGAACTGGCGGGCACCTGGGTAAGGAGGTTCATCCGCTTTCTCATCAACAATGGTTGTAAACAATGGATTTCTTTCATTGGCAGAATGACATCAGCTTTTCCGAATACGTCAGACTACAACCAAATTTCTCTCTCTACATTCACTGGCGTAAATCCGAACACTAGTCCGGACGTCAGCATGGAATCCAGATTGTCCGGACGTAGTGGTAATTCTATGCACATATAAAAATCTATAAAGAAATAAAACTAAATTAGAGTTAATAGTGATCATCGAATACGAAGAATTATTATTTTGTTTCTAAGAGGTTCAGTGAGATCAGTGGTGGTGTCGAAGTTCGGAGAGTGAGATGCTGGCTGCGATGACGCCCTCTTTATTTGACTACACTTCACAATTACGAGACTCGTCCCCGAATAACTTTAAAATAGAATGTTAATCTAGCAATTAAAGTTCCAGCCGAAAGAAAAAGCAATGCTTGTCCACTATCACATGTTTTTACTTATGATAGTTGTAAATAAGCATTTAGTTATCGAAATTCTAAAACAATTTAATAAAATATCTTCAAAATAGTTACGAAATGGAACATCTATCGGAAAACAGGTACCGAAAATCAGTTAAAATATCGAATCCCGATGCTAATCGAATGTTAAAATTGCTCGCGATAAACATTCTAAAATTATTTAAATACAAAAAAATTAAAACTCTCATAACAGCTGAATCATCTGCAGTGGAACTTGACTAATTCGAATTATTTTCTCTAGTCCCTTGAATTTCCTATTAACATAATGTTAAAATATTTTCTATAATTCGAATTAAATTTGGTTAGTTTGATGTCAAAATCTAAAACTGTTTTTGAATGATTTTTAAGGACTTTAATCCACTCGAGGACTTTACTGCTCTACAATGTATTCAAAGAGAAAGAAAATATTTCTTAAGTTTTGAAAAATACTTTGCGCATTTAAACGTGAATTGTACTGCTTATTTTGAAGTTTTATTTTTGCTTTCAATGTGCTGTGTGTTGTTTGCTAAAATTGTTTATTAAAATTACTTACTTAATTATTGAAATTATTATTATTAAAAGTATATTATAATTCCAGTCCCTTTATTTATTAATTTTATTCATAATTCGAGTTTTTGGATAGATTGAATTTTTGTGGTCCGTTGGCCTCGAATTTCCACCGTATTGTAGAACATTTCATGTATGTAATTAGAAAAAGAAAAAAAAAAACAAATAAAGCCGGGGGTCAATATAAATTGAAATATTTTAGGCTGTTCTTATAATTTTATTAAGAAAAATTTAGGTTTAGATACTTCATATTAAGGATTCATATGCATATTTTAACCTTCCAGCAGGCGCGAGTATGTAGGAGATACTTATATCGTGCAACGTATTACATATGTATATCCTGTTGTTTTACGAAAATGAATGCAACTTTTATTTATGTAATCTGTATTTATTAGCTTTATACTAAACAAAAATTATATAAATAAAAAAATTAATTACTTAAATTTATAAAAGAACGATATAAGTACGTAATGCGATGCTGCATATAAGTATCTCCTGTATACGTGCACCTGCTGGAAGGTTAAAAGAATTTAGAGAAAAATTATTGTACTTTTAAAAGAATGCTTTAACCCTTTGAACGGCAAAAATATTTCAGCTGGATGCTTTGAAAACGGCCTCTCTGTAGCTAAATGGTGAACGCAAATGTTTCGGAGCCGGTTTTCGGGTAATAAACAGAGAGCAACTTTCTACGCCGGAACCGGTTCAAGAGTAATAATCGAAGAACGACTTTCTACGACGGAGCCGGTTTTAGAATAGTCATCAGAGAGCGATTTTGTACGTTTCAGCCGGTTGAAGGGTTAAAGGAAATTGGTATGTTTTACATCCATAAAAATTTTATTGAAAAAAGTACTTTGCTGACATCGGTGTTCAAAGAATTTAGAAAAGTTAATTTCAGAAGGTGGATTAATTTTTAAAACATCTTTAACAGGCAGATATTTTCATTTTTTCTCTTCACTCGTTATTTTTCATTAATTGTTTATTATTATTATTTTTATAATTTTCTCGCTTGAAATCATTAGTGATTTTATTTTTCTTTGACGAAGAAAATGTTGCTTTTACTTTTTTAATAAAATACACAATGTCATCAAAAAAATCGTTTGTTAATTGTGAAAAACCCAAAATAATTAATGGATATTCCGCAAAAATTGGAATTATTTTATTCAAATGAACGAAATTAATGCTCACTCTTAGAGGGCGTGGTTTTAAAAACTTCCTTAGAATTTATTCAAAGAAAAACAGGATCATCACAGTCAGTTCAGATTCGAAAATTTAATGCCCAGCAATTTCGAAATCATTCACTTTGCTTATCAATAACCCAGAGGAACGAACACAAATATATAATTGCCCCAAACACCTGGCGTTTGAAAAGATTTTCTTTTCCAATAACAGCACGAAGCATCAACCCTTTTTTTCCATCTATCAGATGCGAGATCTACTTTTACGAGCCACTTGTGCGCAAAAGAAAAAAAGAATAACAAAAAATCGTATTCGCTGCTACAGAAAATAATATCTTCACGAATTCCGTTAAAGAAAAAAAATCAGGGCCTCTTGGGCATTAATCGCGTTGCCAGCAAGAAGGAATAAATAAATGAATAAATAAAAAAAGAGGGCCTCCATGATAAAAAGCAATCCTCAGCGTATCCTATATCTCTCCTTAAATTTGCCACCCCCCTCTTTTCGCAGTTCACACGAATTTACCGATTGTTGCACTTGCACGTGCGTTCCTTTTCTACGCACCTGACCTGGGTGGGATATGTCTGAAGTAGAGAGCACAGGTGTGCTGTAGACACAACGTCGCCAGCAACGGCGGCTCGGCTTTCCTTTCCGCAAATGTACCAGCTTCATATACAGCGCCATCTAGTAATAACAGAAATAAGCACTAGCCATTTGTAAAAAGAAACATTGGAAATCGTTGAAACATGAAAACACCGAGGTTTCGGTTTTCGTAATTTTTTTTCAAGCTGTGCGTTCGTTCGCTTTGTTTTTTCAGGTGTGTAGGAGGTTGTTATTTTTTGCCTACAGAACAATCATCATAACTCGAGAAAGAAAAGTTACGAAATGTTTTTTATCCAAATGAAGAAACATGACAGAGACTTGAAAGCACAATTTCATGCAGTAAAAATGTGCTTTAATGGCAGCGAAAAATCAATAGGACTGAAAGATAGGATACATTTTAACTGTAACTGTTTAATTCAAAATGTTATTCTTTCGTATTATTTAGTTGTTATAATATATTTCATCTTATGAATTATTATTAGGTGAAAACTTTCATTAAAGTTAGTTGAATATTTATTCTAGAATAACACTTTTATTTATCACTAAGCAGTGCAACATTTCAAATTTCGTACTTACAGTGACTCAAAAAAGTATTGGAGCACAATAAGCTATCAAACATTTTGTGAAAGAATAAATCAATTTTTTTATTTCAACCAAATGCTTTTTGTACGTGTCATATCTGTAGACTAAATAAAATCCAAAAACATGAAAATTAATTTACAATATTGTTACAGTAATACTGGAATGAACATTTCTTGTTGCATAACTGAAAATAATGGTCAAAGAAGTTTTGGGGCACGCAAGCAAAATTGTACTATATCACTCAAACATTATTTCTTAATAATGTGTTGGTCCTCCTTTACATTTTATGACTTCATTCAGTCGTTTAGGCATGGATTTCACAAGATTTGCACAAACATTTCCTTCTATTTTATCCCATTCAGACATGAGTTTTTCTCTAAGTTCATTTTTGCTGGAAATTTTAAATTTACGAATTCTGTTATTCAAATGGTCCCAAATATTCTCAATGGGATTGAGGTCCGGACTCTGTGCAGGAGTTCAAATTACTTGGGGACAGTGATATAAAGCCCAGAGTCTGCAGATTTGAGCATTGTGCTTTGGGTTATTATCCTGATAGAGTTTGTAATGTGGCAATATGCCCATTTTTTCAGCACTCTGTTTCAAATTTTGTTTTAAAATGTCTAAATACATGTATTTGTCCATAATTTCATCAATAAAATGTAAATTCCCCACACCCACGGCACTCATACAGCCCCAGACCATCTGGGTACCACCACCATGTTTTACAGAAGGAGTCAGATTCTTCATTTCCAGTTCACTATTGGGTTTTCGCCATACCATTTGCTTCCCATCGCTTCCAAAAACATTGTATTTACTTTCATCTACAAATAAAACTGAATTCCAAAACTCCTGAGGCTTTTTAATATAGGATTTAACAAATTCTAAACGAGCTCTTCGATGTGCTTTACTTAGGAATGGTTTTCTTCTAGCTACTCGGCCATGAAAATTGTATTTTCTCAAGATATTCCGGACCGTTTCTGGGTTAACAGACTTGTTAAACCTTTGTTGCACTTTTAAAGTTAATTTGACTGCTCTGGTTTTAGGGTTGCAAATAACTTTTCTAACAATCCACCTTTCTTCACGCTCAGTGAAACACCTTGGGCGACCTGTTCTTGGTCTGTTTTTAACAGATTTTGTCTTCTTGTATTTCGAAATTATATTATGTACAGTAGATTTATTTACACTTACAATTTCACCAATTTTTCTCTCGGAGCTTCCACGTTTCCAATGACAAATGGTAAGTTTTCTGATGCCAATGGATATCTCTGATTTTTTTCGACCCATGCTACCATGCAAATGATGGACTAACGTCGTAGCTCCTGCATTTTGCTTCTTAACTAGTGTTTTCTAGGCTTGCAATTCTATTTGCAGTTGTATCAGACATTCTGCCAGAATTGGCTTCTTATCGAGCTGGTTTTCTTGAATGCCCCAATACTTTTTTGACCTTAATTTCGTAGTTGCAGACGAACCATTTCAAATAGCTCATTTTTATATTAGTTGTATTTAATTGTAATGGTTGTAATAGATTTCTCAGAGTGTTTAGATACAAAAAACTATTAAAATTATCTTTTGCTTTTATGTAATAGTAGAACTTACGAAATGAACGCTTGAGCGTTTCCTGTGCCCCAATACTTTTTTGAGTCACTGTAATCCCGCAGATAAGATGGGAATTTATGACCATGTGCTAACCTTAAATGCTCTGCATTAATTTAATTTCGGAATCATTTGCGTATCTTTCGGAAGACAATAAAAAATTTAAATAAAGGACGTGACGTCACAGCACAATATATAAAAAAAATAAAAAAAATTAGGGTATAAGCTTTTATTCATGCGAAAAAATGAACGTAAAAGTTGAAAATAATTTTTCTGATTGCAATAAAATGCATGGTTCGAATAAAAAAGTGGGCACCTTTACCTTCTAGGAATATTCCATTTGTTTAAGGAAATATATACAAAATATAAGGTGCTATATAAGGCGCCCACTTTTTTATTCGAACCATGCATTTTAACGAACCATGCATTAAATTATTTTCAACTTTTGCGTTCATTTTTTTCGCATTAATAAAAGCTTATACCTTTTTTTTCAATTTTATTTTCTACTTTTTAGTGACGACTGACACGAACACACACGACATGCTAGCCATGGTAAACCAAATTCAATTATTGAATTCTCCAATATAAAACACATATTAAAATTATTATATGTATATGTACAATTACATTTTTAAAATGATTTAATGACGTTAACTTTCTGAAATATAGATCCGTAATACATTACGTGATAACTTACAATTATTATCAACAATGTAAACGAAAAAAAGATCTACACAACTTTTTCGTTTTGCTTTGAGTGCGAAACGTTTGGCGCACACGAAGTAAAAAAAAAAAATCTGGTTATTGGCGAATTTTAATAGAAAGTAAACCCAAGACGCGTAGAAACACGAGCTATTACGTCATTCATCGATGCAGCTCCGGAAGTATAGCGTATTCTCTGTTAGCTTCATGGTGTTGATACAACCCTACGTAACGTGAGGTTACCACCTTCCAAACTTTATCGCCCAAATATAGGGCAAAAATTTTAATATCATTTTTTTAGGTTTAAAATAGGTATAGATTGCAAATTTTTTTTGCATAATATTGTGTTGTCGCCGGAAACCCACCACTGTGCTAACTTTCAAAGCTGTAGTTCGATTGGAAGTGGGTAAGAAATCGATCTCAAGATTTGAGGACACGACAGTCAAGTTGAATAAAAGCTTATAAAAATCGTATTCAATTAGATGGTATGATCACTCATAAGTGCCATGTAATTGTCACGTCGCATAAATTGACAGTGCTTTTAGTATAAAAAGCGTCATTAAACTATTTCATTTAAAAAGGTAGAATTATTAACATAAAATTGTAATGAATGTGGATTTTGGAATGAGAAAAATAATTATTTATATTAACAGTTGATTAACAGCTGGAAGAATTTCAAGAGTTAACCCTAGATTTTATTAATGCAGACGAAAATAAATAATAATACCATAATAATGATGATAAAATATACTTAATGCCACAAATTTTCAAGAACGAGATGAATGAAAGAGATGCGTTTTTGTAAATCATCATCATTTCTCAGCAATATGAATAGATTCCTAGTGCATAGTTGGTAATGCATGATATTTACCAATGGCATAGGGGAGCCGGAACACCGTCCGCCACTGCTTTTTATTATTATTACAGTAGAACCCCGGAAATCCGAAATTCCGGATAATCCGAGCACTCTTTTTTTAATCTTCTGAAACATTTTTACTGAAAAATGAAGGGAAAATAACAATTACGAATCAGAAACAAAGCTAATGTTTATTCCTAACTTAAAAGAAGTATTTGAAGTGGTCTTTAAGAATGAATACGGCACCTTAATTAGTAGAAACAAACACAGATATCTTCTTTTTACCCTCAACTTGTTTGTCACTGTACAGTGCGAATCGCCGAGTGCTCTCCGTATGTAATGGTTTCCCATGTATGTGATTTGATATTCAGTTCAATGATAATCCAGTTTATCCTTTACTGATTTATTCACAACACACACACACATATAAACACCATTACGACAAAAACATATAAAATATAAACATCACATAGCTTAGAGCTCGATTAAACCCACACCTGCCTGGGGGCAGGGTCAGAAGGTATCTGAGGGTGAATCCCTTCGGGCGTGGGGATGACAGTTCTATTTTTCCCTTTCTAGGGATTACTGTAGCCAAGTTGCCCCACCGCAAGCCTTCACAGAGCACCCAGAGTCAATACTCGACTGCATTTGGTACGTCAAGAGTATTTTACGGAATTCCCCGGAATCCGAACACAGGTCAGACCCAATTATCTTTACCCTCGAAAATTTGACACCTATTTCAAATTAAAAAGTAATGAGCTATGCGAGCGATGGCGGGAAGGGATGAAGAACACAGTTTCAACCTGTACATTGTTTCATTGTTGACATTTTAATATTTCGCGATTCCAGTATCGAGACAAAAAAATTAGACATTTTAAATATAAAAAACATTTTATTGTGAAGTGATCGGTTTACCCTCCCACCCGCTCCAATCTGTCTCTTAACCTTAGAAGCCCGATTTTTTAAAAATTGATTTTAAAAATGTTTTTTGGCTTTCATTTCTTGAACAAAACATGAGGAAAATACTTAAAAAAAAGCCTATTTTGTTTTAAGTATGTTTTATGGCCATAAAAAAAGTTTGTTACAAACTGACAACACTGGGCTTTATTTCAGCAAAAACATTTCCTTGATAAAATTCTATAATGTCAAACAGGGATGGATTTTAATAAATATTAATAGGAGTAAGGAATTTCCCTCAACGTTTTAGAATAAAATATGGTATTCTAAGCGTACAAACAAAGCTAAAAAGATGCAGCCTTAAGTGTAAAACATCCATTTATTTTTATTTTTTTGTCAGCACTCAGGCTGCCTCATATGTTGTAAATTGATTTAATAAAAATTTCAGTAAGTATTCTTATTGGCAACAACAGGCATTAGAGCGTCAGTCTTTTTCTCAAGATTTTAGAAGACAAAATTGGGCGTCGCTCAAAGGCAACACTGGGCATTTAAGGGTTAACCGCCCCTCCCCCCCCGCGCGCCCCACTCAACGATAGCACACAGGTTCGACCGTTTCGCCACTGCTTAATTTGCGATTACACTACTGATGGTTAACCACAATGCGGTATCCCTCTAGACGAATCATTTGTGACATTGATCACAGCAATGTATGAACAAGCAATTGTCCTCGTATTCTGTAGAGTATGACGTCGTTCCGTATTCTGTATTTCTGCAACCAAAAAGATGTGTTCAATTCTTTTAAAGCTTCTCTTAAATGTAAAATATTTTATTTTTTTAAACAAAATATGTTTATTTTTTAATACAAAATGTTTTTTGTATATTTGTATCAGATACTAAACGCTTATCCATTATTCATTTTCTTTCAACAAATTTCTTTATATATATATACAAAATGTTTTCGTGGTTGTAGTCAGTAAAAAGCCGAGTTATATTCTAATTTTCTTTATTATCCAAAAATTTAAGTCATTTTTTGGAGAGTGGCGGACATACGTGCATCTTAGTTGAAGTTTTCAAGTAAAAAGAGAACAGAAAATCCCTGCGTTCTCTCAGATAAGGGAATAACATATAGACACGTGATCAAAGTGAAGGGAATATGGGCTATTTTTAATAAATTACGTAAGCGTTTTAGGGAAAAGTCTGGCGCCAAGGAGACGCCGTCATGATTTTCTGTGGGCACGTGAAAGCGATTAAAATATGTATTCTTTTAGTAATAAATATGCCCAAACGAGAGATTTAATATACCTCCAGCGCGGGAAATACAACGAAACTGGAGTTTAAGAAAAGCGATTTTGGAATACAGCAATATTGCACTAAGATTTTAAAATATATAATATCAGAATTTAAAATAAAATTAAGTGAGATTATTACATATATATATATAGGATCTCGGCGAGCTAGCTAGTGGTAGACTTTGGTGGAACAAATATCCTTACACTGGTGTTGCGAGGAAGTGTGGAGAGTGGGGGTGACGGCTGAGGTCTCGTCCTCGTTATCTGACCATGGTTCAAAATGATGAGGTCCTTGACAAACGAACTTTAATGAATCGTATTATTGCAGCAAATCGCATTTTGATGTGGACTAAAAAAATACCCCTTTTTATGATTGATTTGTCATATACTCGTTTTCAATGCCTAAAATGTACTGACACTGACGAGGGAATCGCGTTATCGTCGAGGAGGGAATTTGCGTTATCGACTGATGAAATCCTGCAGCTGCTGAATTTTGAAACCGATTTCAAGACTGGGATACTTTTCAGTTTCGATTTCTTCTTAACCATGTTCATTCGAAACATTAAATTCGCAACTTTTATGGTAATTCTTCCTTGAAAGTAATAATAATAATAAAAAATATGAAAAAAAAAATCAGTAAGATATTCAGTTGGTAATTCTATATCTGGACGAAAACAATTATATGAGCGCATAGTATTCGTATACTCTTTGTAGTTTCGAATAAGATTTTTAAATAGAAAGATTTTGTAATATATTTTTCTTCTGTGTGATTCCTTGTTCCTGAAAACTGGAAGTGACTGAAGAGCAGAAGCAAATCTATGTGAGTTTTGCTGAATGACCAAATTCTCTGAACTTCAATTCGGGATATTCTAGAACCCGAACACGCAACCTTTGCCGCCACCAGTGGGGAGAGGAGAGAGCTGGGGGGGGGGGGTATTGGATGAAATCGAATAATCATAATAAGTGAACAAAGTAATTTAATGAAGTATACGAGATATTCAGAAGCAATAAAATAGTTAATTATTAAAAAAATTTGGAAGCGATATAGAAGCATAAAGAATGCATTATTTATTTGCTAATACTTTTATTATTTTATCTTCAGGATGATTCATCTACATTGGACATATATGGGTGACCAATTTCTACGTATAGTAAAAGTTGGGTCGAAGGAGAATTTTTCAGAAGCTAACTTTTTTTAAAAATCCAGTTAATTTTAATCTATAACATAAGGTGACCAACCTCCCTAATGGAGGACAGTCCTCCTTTTGTAAGTTCTGTCCTCTCTCGTCAAGTGTCCTCCTACATGTCCTCTTTTTAGATTTTTGAAATTAGAAGACTGAATATATATGAACATATACTATGCAAAAATTTATTTATTCTTGTTTAAGTTTGGTTGTACTGTCCTGGAACTAATGCAGCATTTGAAAGAGTATTTCCAATTGCTAATGATTTTTGGACAGGTGAGAAATCGAGATTGAATATGGACACTTTAGCTGAAACTCTTGCCAATATGAAGGCTATTTCCAATGTGTTGTTAGAAGATGATACATTAAGAAAAATTCATTGTATGGAAAAGTAATCATTTACATAATAGTTACTAGGCCTCTATCATAGATACAAGTTAAAATGTTACAAATGTTTTTATTATGCATTTATCATATTGTAGTGTATTCTGTTATATTGATGCAATAAACAAAATGTTTCTTTTATTAACGATATTTTTCTCTTCTATTTATTTGCGTCCTACTTTTCATTGTAAAAAAGTTGGTCGCCTTATATAACATGAACTACAGTCAAACCCTGTTATAAAGAGTATTACCTACACAAAATTTGCTATAATCCTTAAACACATTTTTGTATTGAACAAATTAATTACACTGAATTACAATTGTTTATGGGCTATAATAAATCAAAATAAATATTGTTTAAAGAAAATTAAAGAGAAATTAATTGTACTTATATTTCTCAATTTCTTCGTACCATGCAGATTTCTCTCGTAGGCGGATATCACCATACTATGATTTTTGCAATTGGTCCCAACTGTAGATTTATAAGGAGAAAATTCTCTGCAAACAGCAGATTGACTCTCACCCGTTTACTATTCTCTTAATAGTTTTCACTTTATCCTATAAGGAAAACGCTTTCCGTCTACTAACACTACTCATTTTAAATCTATACGATGTCAACGCTCAAACGGTATTTAGCAAATGGAACTAGAGAAAGTAAAAGAATGTGGTGTGACATATGTTCTTCATCTCTTCGCAGTTTTGTAAAAAAAACGAAGGAAACAGATGCGCATTCCCTCTGGAGAACACGGAAGGCGGTTGAGAGATAACAGTTCCTTTGTCGACCAGACGATTGCCACACTAGGTGATGGATTGAATAATATGTTTTGACCTTGTGTAATGATACCCGGCGACAGGTGAGCTAATTAAGTGCGGATTGTGGGGCCCAGCTGGTGGATAAGAAGTCCCCCACGAAATGAGATTAGCAGATGATTCTGAGAGACAGAGCAGACAGAAAGGAAAAGTGTGAATTTTGGTTCGCTATATCCGAATTCTTTGCTTTTTTAGTTCGTTGCAAACAGTTAAAAATACAGTAAAGCCCCGTTTATATGTTTCTCATTTAAACGTCGTTTCATCCCAGTCCCGATTCATTCCTGTTCATTGCAATGATAAAGTACTTCGCTTATACGACGCAAAACTTCGGTTATACGTCGTTTTTTCCCGTTCTAAAGTGTGAAAATTTCCTTCTTTCTAGAACGTGAACTGTGATAAAGATACCACGACTTTGAAAATATTCTCAGTTGATGAATCAGTAGAAGACAAATTATCAGGTGCTAGTTTAAGTGATGGTGAAGAAATTACTCACTTTTCTTTAAAGAGGCGATGGATTCCAACGAAAAACTTCGAACTTATTTCTTTTTCAAAAGAATATTGAAAAGACATCCATTGAACTTAATTCGATTCATAATGTTGCACTTAATACTCACAGACGATCAGTGCGTCACGCGATGGTTACAGATTTTTAAAAAACTAAACGCCTACCTGCGTGCACATAGGTGGTAAGATACGTGCAATTAGTACTCAAGGTATGCAATAAAGGTATAATTTTTCTAACTGTTATGGTAAATGTTTAATTTTAAAATTTAATTTTTGATTTCCATACTATGTAGTATTATATACTAGTACAATCTTAAAAAACTTTAAAATTAATGCTTTTAAATGAATTTGCATTAATAACATTGAATTTATAATAATCAAAGCTGTTTGGTAAAATTTCGAATATAGACGTCTTTTCGTTTATACGTCTTTTTACGTCAGTCCCTTTAAAGACGTATAAACGGTGCTTTACTGTATATTAGATGCATAGGAGTTCGGTTGGGACCATTTGAAAAGTTCATTGTAACGAAGGGTTCGTTATACCGGGGTTTGACTGTATTTACTAATAAATAAAAATCGAGACATTTAATTTAAATTCTTGATAAAGAGTCGAAATTCTGGACTTTCCCGGCTAATCCGGGTCGTCTGGTCATTCAAGTTTTGCACATTGCTAAGGCTTTTTAATCAAATGGGGTTGCGAAAGCATTGACAGCCAAGTTTCTGCTAGGGACTTGAAAATAATTCAGAAAGCCATTGAATTGAAATATTGCATAATATTTGCAGATAAAGATGTTTAATTTATGCATTTTTCTATGCTTTAATCAAATGCATCATTTGCTTATTTAATTATTATTATTAGTTAGATGTGGGGTCGGAGTTACGAAAAAAAAAATTTTCTTGCATGGATGAGTTTGGAGAATTTTTTTGTTAACGTAAAGGGGTCGAAAAAGAAGAAAAAAAAATATTAAAATCCTATTATAGAAAATTTAAAATAGGGGACTATCACATAAATAAATCACTTTCTCGAAAAAGCTTATAATAGAAAATGCCGTTTATTCAAGAGTTTCAAAAAAATTTATTTGAAAAGGGATTATTTGCCTCTTACGAAAATATTTTGATTTTTAAGAGATTCTAAATTTTCAGTCGAAATTAGTTGATGAGTTGAAAAAGTTATAGAAATCCTGCCTTTGATTTGCCTGAACTATAGGCAAAGTTCTCCTTAACCAGTCCGAGTAAATCAGTACTGGCCAGTGGCCTAGCTGCAACTTTTTCCGCCCGGGGCGAACTTACAACATGCCGCCCTTCCTTTACAAGTTACATAAACTTCAAAATAGTAATAATAAAAAAATATTCAAGGCAATTTTTTATTATTATTATTAAATAGCGCAAATTCGTCGTTTGACGCCCTCGATCTCTGCAGATAGGTTGCGAAATTGCGCGTCCAGTACCAGTTTTTCTTTCGCACATTGGGAGTTTACCGAAAAAAGGTGAAAAATATGAATTAATCACAATACTTTCTTTTATTATATATGTACACAATGATAATTGCTCTTAGTTATAAAACTGTTCTCCTAAATGTCTAATTTTGCCGCCCGGGGAGGACCTCCCCCTCCCCCCTTAGCTACGCCAATGGTACTGGCTGGTGTTAAAATAAACTCTACACAGAACTGTCTAACCTATTTTGCTTGATGCGCTGTACCCTTTCAGTACGAGATAGTAGGACAGAAAGATTACAGGGCAAACAGATAAGACAACCGCCGTAATGCTGAGTAAACACGCGTCTTGATGATAAAAAAGCAACGGGCCCAGATAACTCTTAGCAAAAGTAAACATGTTCTTCAGTGATTTCACGCCAGATAATTTCCTGAGGAGAGATCGGCAGTGCCGGAAACTCTTGGATACAAAAACATTTGAAAATGGCAACAAAAAGTGAAAGAAAATGCCGTATTTACTGAAGACTTTTTCTTCCCCCTCCAAAAAAAATTTTTTTTTTTTCAATTCTGCTCTACGTTTTATTTAATTTTTTTTTAATTCTTAAATTATTAATTTTTGAATAGGATTTTTTTTAAAGGAATGATTTGCAACTGTATTTGAACTTACAGGAAAAAGATAGGAAAAAATGTTAATTTAAAATAAATTATTCTTTTTTAAAGAATAAAGTGATGAATAACCATTATACTTAATTTTTTTCACAATATCTTGTCTCGGAATTTCAAAGAAAATTTTTAAAAAAATTTCGACAAAGTCGTTAAATTTGTGGAAAAATGTTCCCAAATCAAATATCTGAAATTTTGAAAACGACTTCTTATTTCTTTGTTGTGGCGAAGGCATTTAATGCAGAAAAATAGCGGCATGAAGTGGAAAGCATTTATTATCAGAGAGATTATCATCTTCTCTTTTCGCTTTAATATTTTTATAACAATTTTAAAACAAATAGAAGGGAGAGAGATGAATGAATAATAATCTTAATGTTATAAAAATATTCTTTTGTTTCTGAATCATATAATTTTTGCATTTTATAGCTATTATATGTAGCCTGCAAATATTATTTTCAACGTTTTTCTTTAGGAATCGTTGCATTCAGTAAGAGAATCGCGGCATCCAAAAGGGAATTAAAATTGCATTTATTTTATTTTTCTTTTGGCAGATATGGAAAAAATTTGAATTTGTTTCTTCAAAAATAAAAGACAGGACCGCCATTCCTTTTCATTTGCATGCATAAGGCGCACGCCATTTACAACTCTAAGGCTATGCAACAAGCATACAACAAAACAGAAAAGTTATTCAAAACTGACCAAAAGAAAACATTTTAAAATTCTATATAAATTTAATTTTGAAATCGCTGAAGTTGGAAAAAGAAAGTAAGCCTCACGAAAAAACTTGTTTTCGAATTTTTTTTTTTTATTTTCATATCTTTCTTTAGTGGACATATTACTGAAATCTTTAAATATAAAAAAGAGGGAAAAGGCAAAATAAACTTCCATTCATTTAAGAAAATAATAATTCATCTATCTCTAAACAGAAAATGTTACGTATTTTTCATACGGCGGCGCTGTTGCCAAAATTGAAAAAGAAAAGAAAAACTCTAAATATTGTTTATTTATTCATCTCGCCTCTGTGCAGAGAGCGCGGCACGAAATTCCACTGTAATGATGTTTAAAGAATCAATTTGGCGGTAAATAAAAATGAAATCAAACAAAAAAGAATATGTTTTCAGGTGCGCTTCAGGTTGCGTAATTGCCCTTTTTGCCGAATCCGGTCACGTAGCTTCGGAAAGAATTCCAACAGTCTCTCGTCGGTCATTTCGAAACTTGAGAATATTAATCACCTGTTTTTTAACACTTTCCAACAATCCGGTTGCAAATGACCGGCCGCCACAGCTGGGGATAAACACCTTTTTTTGCCCACTTCTTATCGCCCAGATGACCCGTGGTTGTTGTTCGTCCGAATTTTTTGAGAATGGAATGACAGTGAACGATGTGTTATTAAGATTTCGGAATGCGTTTTGGATTTACCTGTGACGTCTTTGGGTTCCTAGAACATTGTGACGAACACAGAATGCCGAAGCATAGCATGTCACAGTCTGAGTGAGAGAAAGAAAAGCCTCATTTAAATATGAATTGTAGGGCACATCTTACACTCGTTACCACATCACTTACGTTCAAACGTCAGCTCCAAGAAAACATTAAAATATTTATATCTTTATTTCCCCGAAAATAAGTTCTAGCGCGATTTAACATAAACCCTCTGACTGACCCTCCCCCTGGTTGGAAGCAAGTCTATTTTCTGCTGCAACCTGCGATTTTCACAGGCTGGTGTGTTTACTTAGTACTTTTATAGGGTTGGATCATATTATATTAATAAAGCTTCGCATATAAATAATAACTCGTTTGGCTCAACGGTATTTGAACACGTTTGCAAACGTTGCATCTAAATGGTGATTTTTTTTTAAAAAAAATTACACAGTCAAAGGGTTAAGTGACCAGACGTCCCGGATTTGCCTGGATAGTCTCGATTTTAGATTGCTCAGGATTGAAAAGCATCCCGTTTTTGAATAAAATATCTCGAAATGTCTCGTTTTTTACTGTTAAATAAATGGTTCATAAATCATTTTAAAAATGATTTATTTTATTTACATTTTAAAAATTAGCTTCTGAAAAATTCTCTCATCCAATTTCTACTATTCGATTAGAATGACAGTAAACGAGGAATTATTAAAATTTCGGAATGCGTTTTTGGATTTACCTGTGACGTCTTTGGGTTCCTACAACATTGTGACGAACCTAGAATGCTGAAGCATAACATGTCACAATGTGAATATGAGAAAGAAAAGCCTCATTTAAATATGAATTGTAGGACACATCTCATATTCGTTACCACAGCATTTACTTTCAAGCTTCAGCTCCTAATACCGTATTTCCCCGAAAATAAGATCTAATAAAAAAATAAGTTATAGCGTGCTTTTGCATAAAGTGACCTGACGTCCGGGATTTTATGGGATAGTCCCGATTTTAGATTCTTTGTCCAGGATTGAAAAACTTATCCCGAAATGCCTTGTTTTAACTGTGAAATAAATGGTTCAAATAACTTTTCTTTAAAGATTAATTTTATTTACTTTTCAAAAACTTACTTCGGAAAAATTCTCTTATCCAATTTCTACTGTGTATAGAATATGGTCATACTGTTTTAGAGAATAATATCGTTCTACATCAGATAATTAACTCTATACTGTAATTTATTTGAATATTATTAAATTCCTCGTAATTCGTGCTATCATTAATGGAAATAGTAGAGTGATCAGACGTCTTGTTTTCAGAGGCGTAGCTAGAGTACGAGACGCTCGGGGGGATAAAGTGATTTTTTCGTCCCCAACTCGTCATCAGTGGAGGTAATAAATGTAAACGGCGCACGGGGTATGACATCATTTTTTCACTCCTCGTCGTATTTGGTTTTAAAAAATGACAGAAACGCACTAAGATTTTGTCTAAATGGTGCATTTGTGCTCCCTCTCGCTACGCCACTAACGGATTCAGCGGGGACAATCACTGATTTCGACTTATTGCCTCTGGTTAATACTCCTGCCCCAATATTTAGTGTTCTGGGTTGAAATTCAGAAAATCTTGTCGCTTTAATTTTCAGCATGCTTTATGAAACCCCGCCTCTAAAATGAATTCCAGTTAAGGTTATCAGCGAAGGAAACGCATTTAGGACGTCCATTACGAATTGTAATATGAAAATATTACTATTATAAAGCTAAGTATAAATAACTAATATTATTAGGATTGATATGTAAAAAATATATGTGAATAATAATTATTTATAAACAGTCGAACAAGCTCTATAGGAAATACATTTGCAAGTAATTAAGATTGGAATTCGGGATTTGGATAAAGCGACCAGACTTGTCGGATTTGTCCCAGTTCTGAGAGAGATGCCCAGAATTGTCCCGATTTTTTTCTTCCAGTTTAAAGCATCGTTTCTTGTAACATTAAATTTCCTTATGATTTTCACTGACATTCCTGTATGGTCAAGGTAAGGACAGCGGTGATTTTAGGACCGGAGAGTTGAGACCCGATTCCACGGAAGATTCGCTGTATATACCGATCTGGTTTACGTTAAATCCATCAAGATCAAATGTCTTCTAAATGGTGTGATGTAGAAGTTTGGCGACGAGGTTTCCGGCTCAGGTGTGTCATTTGACCACGTTCCCCTCAGAATCCTCGTGGACAGGAAGTTATTCTAAATAAACTAAATTAAACCCGCTTGAACAGATTTCACCAGATGATTTATTTTTAAAATTATCTGATGGTTATGTAAAATATAGCAAGCAATTACATAACCAAACTACTTGACCATTAAAATATTGATGTAATATAACCTGGAATACGAGTCCTTAAGTTTAAATTTTTATTCATTAATATTAATTTTCGACTTCAAACAGAGTCCGATAATAAGGTCGCAGTATTGTTCAATCGCCCTTTTTATTCAAATTCTCTAACATTTGCATGTTAAATCGATGAAAAATTATTTGAATTAAAGAATTATTCAAATTTAACTAACTAATTAGATATTTTAAATTAATTTTCATTTATCATTAACTATTATTTCATTTTCTCCCTTTTAAATTTTGGGGTCGCGGAAACATTTTCTGTCCTATAAGGAATCGTAAGCTCGCAGGAAGGAACTGCTGCATCAACAGGGTAAGTCCGTGATTGACTCAGTAAAATTTCACGACTGAACTGAGATGGGCATATTTACTGCGCATCGTTATTCGAGGAGAATGGAACTGTTAAAAATATATTGTCTCTAGAGTTTTTCTCTTTCCAAAAAAATACCTCATGAGCGATTTTTATTTGTTGGAAAGGAAATTGAGCTGATTGTTGAAGATAGATTTAAATATTACATTCAAAATTAAATAATAAATAGTAATTTAATTTTTACACTTTATAAAGGTGAGAATCCGCACCTCCAAAGTGCATATGAACCTGCCATTCCTGATTATTTGGCTCTTTGTTTAAGAATGACATATCGTCAAAAATAGATAAAATTAATTGGAAAGTAAACGGAAAAAAGACCTACTAAAAAGAATTTTGGTTCTTTATGCTTCCCCCTGTTTGCTTTCTATGCCAATTTTTTTTTTCAATCCTCAAAAACAACAAAAATGTAAATTATTAAAAATTTGCAGAATAAAAAATCAGGAAGAGTCAAATAAACAGATAAATAATATTATTACTATTACTTTTTCTTCTAATTGGTTCATCCCCATTTGTAAAACTAGTGTTAACCATATTCTGTACACAAGAAGCAAAATTCTCTAGCAGTAATTATTATTTAATTAAGTCTAGAAAATATTTTTAGGTGGTATTTTTTAAATACTATCTAGTTATGAGTAAAAAGAAAAAGAACAATCCAGGACATTTTATTCAAGAGTGAGATAAACCTGGGATATTCTTCGAACCGGACAAGGAGTCAAAAATCCGGGACATCTGATCACTTTTCATTTTAGCTAAGCAAAAATTAGGTTTTTGTTCAGATATAAAGACTTTTATGCCGCTCACTCGCACAAGTTATTGAGGAAAAGTCTCTTTCCCTACCTCAAATTGACTAGTTTTTATAAATCCAACTCGGTATATTTTCGAAATTTAGCAAACTTTTCTTGATCCCAAACAATTTCTTTCAGCACGAAATTGCACTTCACTTTACAGACATATCTGATATATTTCTTGATTATCGAAGTCTCGATTCTTCAAGTCTGAAAATTTAGCTAGATTTTACGAGAAAGAATTGGGTTAAAACAAATTTTCCTTTTTGTGCATATAAATTGGTCACTAATTTTTAAATCAATTTTAGAAATATGTGCAAGCAAGGTCAACGGAATTTTACTTAAAAAATAAAACAATGTGAATTTCTTGATTAAGTTATTCCACTTTAATTAAAATTGATATTGTAGTGCAATACAGTGTATGCTCGACCTGCCATTCAAACAATGGAAATTCGATTTAAAAAATGCAGTATTTATATAAATTACAAAATACAAATTCATTTTATAATTGATAGACCTCCCCATGATTCAATGTCGACAGTGCTACGAATCAGGAGAAATTTAGTCAAGTTTGAATATTTTACCGCCACGTGTCCGAAATCGGCGCACGAGGCATGAAAAAAACATGAGCTCAAATATAAGCATCTGTGAAAATAAAATTCCCTATTCAAAACTACTGCTGTGTTGATATTTAAACTTCGTAACCAGCCTGTGTCTTTCTGCAGCTGAAATAATTAATTCCATCCTTTGATATTGCCAGAAGTCGCGCACCCGCGCTGCGTCCCTTCTAATAAAATATTCCATTTTGAGCAGTGGTCGTGATTCATTATACAGTGGCTGCTTGTTATTTTATGAGCACGTGCAAGCTTTGAAACAGGAAACACAAAATAATATAAATGTATGCACCACCACCAGTGAGACGAAAAAGAAGAATGATTTTTTTTTCTCAACTTCAACTTCGACCTCAGCCACGTGCGTTTACAAAAACGTGACGCAATCATCCGTGTATGACGAGGGCCCGATAAATTCCTGGCATTTCGGAGGATTAATGGGATATTCAGCTACTGCAGGTGTTAATAAAAGCACTCCTTCTCAGTCTTTTTTATGCACATTATTACGTAATTATTTTAATTTTGTGTTCATTACAGCCCTTGAATTATCAAGTGATTTTCTATTACAGTGAAACCCTTTTAGCACGTCATTTTGACTTGGTCCCGATTCATTACTAATAATTTTGGCATAAAATAAATTTTTATAGCGTCGCAGGTAGTGGATAGTTAGGATTGCCATAAGCCCCATATATACGGGACCGTCGTCGTATTTCACTACTCAGTCCGGTGTTCCTATTTGTCCCGTTTTCTCCCTACACTCCATCAATAGAGACAATTAAAGCAATTTTGATTTGTCATTATAATTTTATAATGACTTGCGACTCATTTTATAATTATTTGAAAGAAGAAAAATATTTAGTTAAAAAAGTAAAATCAACTTTAAAATATGACCGGGTTAAAAAGGATTAGAATTGCATCTTTTTTGTTATTATTATTCTACGTATTTAGTTTATTGGATTGCTTAAACTTTTTTATTCTTTATCAGAGTAAAATAAACCATTACCTACTGTTTAGCAACGGATTCGGAAACCCTCCTCGCTTTTGCGCATGCGCCGGGCGGAGTTATTTTCATCAAAATAGGGGAAAGTGAAGAATGGAAGGGTGATATTTACATTTTACTGAGCGTTATCGATGAAAGAACTCCGTATATGCATTCATATGACTCATTGCCTGACACCCCTTTCCGGTGTAAAATCGTCCAAAAGTGGTAGTCTCGGAATCTGTTGCTGAACAGTACCCACTTTTTTCATGTTTTATTTCAACACATCGATCTTTCCTGTTTCAGCCCAAATGAAAATGCTATATTCTTTTATTTTCGCACAACAGAGCTATTCAAAGGGCAGGTTCTTATATTAGGCGACTTATAGTCGTGTGGAGTAATTAACATACAGTCAGTGGGTAGGTGGGGACAGGGGCAGTCTCAACAAACTTCAGCGCTCTGCGCTGTACTCATTTGACGCCCCATGAAAATTATAACTAGGAATTTGAACGGTTATGATCCAACAAAAATGTTGACCTAAAAAAGTAACTGAGGAGGGAAAAAAATATGTTCTCTGGTTAACGCCTTACAATTTAAAAATTTGGCGCCTTTTCAAAACACCAAACGCATAGATGATTAATTTTAACAGTTACTTTATAAATTCAAAAGATATACATACATTGGATCTTTATGAATATTTTTTTGATTATATGCATGTTTGTGCATTGCAAAATCGATGACTTTCTATCTACAAGCCCTTATCAGAATTTTAGTTTTAACATTTTTGAAATTATAATTAAATAAAGTTATAATTAAAATAAATAATTAATTTTTAATAATTATAATTAAAATAAAATCAGTATGGTAAATTTTTAGGGGGCCCTGGGTTACAGCCCAATTTGCCTATTGAATAAGGCACCCTGGGTCGGGGTGGAGGAGTCGTGGCACGGAACAGTTAGATATCGGTATAGATAGTTTAGTTATATTAATATCCCATTTTAAAGCAAAGAAAGCGATGGGTCTCGTCATTTTGAACTGTGGTCAGATGGCGTGGACGAGACTTGAGTTGGCACACCCCTCCAAACTTCTACATCAGATCAGCAGGTGGTTGTTTGACACTCAACGTCAGATTTTACGTGCACCAGGCCGACATGGGGGCCTCACGGTACAGACAGTTGGAATGATGAAGAAATTAAAGGAAACATAACACCATCTTTTCGAATGCATTAAAAAGCATCAACACATAGAACAGGGGTGTCAAACTCAAATGGGCCAAATAAGCGAGGTCTAAGTTTATGTGGACCGCAAAAAAACCCCTTTAATTTTTTATAGAAATGTATTCTTATTTCGAAAACACAATATAAAAATGAACAGTGCAAAAGTCGATATTTTCTTGCTGACATGAAACATTTTTTCTCTGATACTATCTTTCCTACTGTTCAGCAACGGCTTCCGAGACTACCACTTTTGGACGATTTTACACCGGAAAGGGGTGCCAGGTAATGAGTCATATGAATGCATATACGGAGCTCTTTGTTAGATCACGCTCAGTAAAATGTAAACATCGCCCTTCCATTCTTCACTTTCCCTCTATTTTGATGAAAATAACTCCACCCGACGCATGCCCGGTGCATGCGCGGAGGGTTTCCGAATCCGTTGCTAAACAATACTTCGAAGGATATTTTGTCAGCAGTGATTGATTTCAAAACTAATCCAGGGTAATGTCAGTATTCCACAGCATTCTTCTTTCTTTTCATAAGTGTAAATAATTGCTCACTCTTCCACACATACTTCCATGCGTGGAAATAATTTCTTACAGTGGCGGCGATTGAGTTGAAAAAGTAGGGGAGGGGCAAAAAATTTATAGACATCTAAAAGTATTCCGGAGTATAGAAGGTCGACAACAAAATTTAAAAATTTAGATGCAAAATTAGCTAACTTTCCCAGTCACTATTTCTTTTTAATAATTTTTAGTTTCAGGCAGCTAAAGCGAAATAAAAATTTAATTTTGGTGGGTGGATCTTTGATGAAGTCCGCCATTTGGGTTCTCATCCAATTTTTCCATTCTGATTGTTTTTTCTTTTGTTTTCTAGTTTTTTCTTTTATGTGTTTTTTGGCTATTTTATTATTGGGGAATTTTTATTGTTTAATTATTTAGTGATGGGTTGGTTAGTTGTAGTAAAATGTATGATGCAATCACTGGATGATGCTGCGTTTGGAGCGCAAAAAGGTGTATTGTTATCATCGTTGATTACTTCTTCTGTTTCATTTTTTTTCTCTAGTTTCTTTCTTTTTTAGTGTTTTTTTTTATTTTCTTTTGTTTTTAACATTTTTTAATTTTCTATTGTTTGACTTACAGAAATTGAAAAGATGCCGATAACAATAAACACATTTGCCTGCAGTATAAGGAATAAATACAATACAGGGTGTACACAAATGAAGTGACACATTTCAAAAATTAATTTTATAAAATCTAGAGATGTTGGAACTACGAATTTTTTTTAATGAGAGCGCATTTAAAAAAGTTTTTTTTTTCAGATAGATAGCATGCTATTGCGGTGGTCTAGGGGGTCGTAAATTACTGGAAATCAAAAATTTTAGAGCCATTATCTGAGGAAATATTAAAACTGGGAGAAAAATAAAAGCACGTTTCTGAGGGAATTTTACGCTCTCTATTTTATTATTGGGGAATTTTTGTTGTTTAATTCTTTAGTGATGGGTTGGTTAGGTGTAGTAAAATGTATGATGCAATCACTGGATGCTGCTGCGTTTGGCGCGCAAAAAAAGTGTATTGTTATCATCGTTGATTACTTCTTCTGTTTCATATTTTTTTTCTAGTTTTTTTCTTTTTTAGTGTTTTTTAAAATTTTCTATTGTTTTTCACATTTTTAAATTTTCCTTTTTTTATTTATTAGAATATGCTGCATATGCGCCATTCTGTATAATATAATGGGTTTAATTAATTCAAGAAAAAAATTTTTAATAATTTGTTAAATTTTATAAATTGTAACTGTTCTGTAAGTCAATGCATTTTGTTTTATATCATTATATTAATTTTTTTTGTCGGTTTACTTTTATGTAGAACTCGCAACACCTTGCTTGGTGTACCCTTGTAGAATATTGTTATTCATCATTAGCTCGAGGCCGCATTTGTTTAATCATAATTGTTACAAATATTAGTTTTTTCTTGAATTATTAAACCAAATATTTACATCATGAATCACCACTATCTATGAAGTCATCAACGGCCTCAAATTCACAGAGACCACATCTGTTCAAACTACTTTTGTAAATCAATGTTTTGTATTTGTATTTACACATAAGTTTGATTTATTTTTTAAATAAAGGTTCACGTAAACCTACACAAATGACAGGGAGCCGCCCTGGCTCCGAGTTCTGGGGTATACTGTGGTGTTAAGCATATGCACTACTGAAAGCTGCATTTTATAACAAAAATTCAAGAAAAAAGAAATATATAGACATGTTTACTCCAGAAAGGTTTTTACAGTGAAAATGTTATAATTATCGTTAAGTGTTGTTTAGTTATTTTAAAGCCGGAATTTTAACATTTATTAATGTTGTCTGACAATATAAGCATAATAATAACTAAAATGTTTATGAAATAGCATTGAAAACTAGACCTATACCATTATATTATATGGCTTAAGTAAATGGTTTATCGCATTTTGAACCAAGTTTCGATAGTACATCTTTTTCGAGCACTCCCTTGAATGTTTTTACTGTATTAATATGAATAATCAGAAAAAATATTTATTGATAACAGTAAATATAAAATGTTATTCGATGAAATTCTTACCTTTATGATTGTTCACCTTTATTATGTTATTTCAGAATTTTTCCTTTATTGTTGGTCTGTAAAGTGACAGATAATTTGGATGACTATAAAATCAATCCACTGGAAAAATTTTAAAACTTTATAAATCAGATGACAGCAATATACTACTTTTTCCAGCTTGATGCGCTAAGGGCTCTGAAATTAAATTGGAACGGAATACACTCAACGCATGTCACGTGATCACGAACTGACTCCATTATGAACCGCAGTCAGATGACAAGCAACTTGCTATAAGATCTTTTGTATCCGGCACCTGATTAGCCGACAATAAATTTCAGTACATCAAATAAAATTTATATCTAAAATAGGACTTCTTAAGGTTCGATTTCCGATCCCATATAAGGTCACGCAGATGAATTTTTGGATGCTGCGAATTTTGACAGAGTGTATTTTTTTAAACGCTTTTACTAAGTTCGAAATGTTTCATGTTTGAAGGTATGGAAGGTTGGATTTTTCACTCACTTCTTAATGCACTAGAGTTCTGAAATTTTGTATATTTATTGGATCTTGATAACAATGCAATATTTTAATAATTTTAGAGTTCTCAATTAGCAATTTTTAAAAAATACCGCAAAATTACCTTTGCGCTCGGTAGGTTTCAGTGGCACCATCTATAGTATTTTTGAGAGCTAAAATACTTTAAACAGTAATTTAGATGTTTCAATAACAATAAAAATAAGTATATCCTATTATTAGCCTCTTTTGTTTTGTTTCTTCGAATATAGATGGTGCCAAGGGACTAGTATTTTCTTTAATAACTCCTCCTTCTTGGAGAAAATTAGCGTGGCTTTTTGAACACATAAGAGGTTTTTTTCTCATATCTTAACTATAGACATAGGGTAAGTTTTTTTTTTATTTATGAAGGCTATTTTAATATAGCCAGATGGCTAATATGTTTAATCTATCATATTAGCGTTTTGATGTGTGTGTTTTCTCTCTCTTTTGAAAATTTGCTTGTCGATGTTCAGATCTACATTGTCCTTTGTTTAGGAAAATTTTCAGGCTATGAGAAGCTACGTTTCGCTTAATGATAGCTTCTTACAGAAAAAATTTCCCAATTATTTTTTTGAATCCATTTCAAATAGTTCTTAGCTCTTGAAAAAGTGGACAAGAATGGATTCCTTCTTTGTTTTTGGTTATTTTAGTTTAACTCTGAGTTTATATATATATATATATATATATATATATATATATATATATATATAT
>BGPR01006665.1:0-15109 GCA_013235015.1 Araneus ventricosus | reverse complement strand
CCCCCTTTAAACCCCCCCTGTACCCCCCCGCGCAACCCCCACGGGCGGGGACTTTTAGTATGTTGTTTAGGACACTATCCCCAACAACTGTGCCAAATTTCAAAACTACACCATTTTTTTTTCTATTCGTCGATTTTTGGCCTTCGTTGACTGGACTATAGGTAAGGGGTGGCGTTCTGTCAGTGAATATGCATTGACCTAGAGGGATAAAATTTAGTATGTTGTCTTACTACCAAATATGTAGATTTCTATCAAATTTTGGGCGAAATCCGGCTAAAAGGAGTCTGTCTGTCCACGTGAACAATAGAACGAAAAAACGCATAAAGCTAAATGGAGGGATTTTGATACATAGTTTTATCACCAGAAGTGTAGATTTGTATCAAATTTTGGACTAAATCTATGGGGTGATAATTTGTCAGTCTGTATATTTGCGTGTATATGGACGCGTTGATTAAAAAATGCAACAAGCTAGATAAATGGAATTTAGTATGTGGTTTTGTGCCTGGAAATGTATATCTGAATCAAATTTTGGACCCAATCGGGCATCGTGGTAATTCGGGGGAGGAGGCGATGCCCCCCCCACTTTTTGCGGGAGAAATTAAATTTGTATGTCGTTTTAGCTATCTAAAATTAGGAATTATAAAAAAAATTAACGCTGACCGAAAAAGCTAACTAATTTCTTAACTAAATTTTCAAATTTTGTTGTCTACCCCTATAGTAACGGGTAGTTTTAGATGTCTATAAATTTTTTGTCCCTCCCCCACTTGTGCCAACCAATCGCCATCACTACCAATTAGACAAAGAAAGACATCCAAATGAAGTTTCGGTTTTTTCTGTTAGCACGAAACGCTTCATACTGTGTTACTATACGCGAAAGTCGGGGGGAGGGAGACTCCCACTTACATACAGTCTTTGCTGTCTCCGCCCTCTCTCCTTTCCTCCCGCTATAAGTTATGGGTATGGAAGGGTAATAAGGAGAACACTTCCGCTGGTTTGATAATGCCCCTCCCCCAAAAAAAAAATCCTGCTCTTTCTTGTTTAGTTGTCTTAGCCTGTTTTAAATTTAAATAAACCGTTATGGGCCTGATTCTGTCTGCTTAGTCCACACAGAATTAAGAAATTTTATGGACAAGATAGTTAGTTAGTTAGTTATATTAACGTCCCGTTTTGAAGCAACACGAGGGCTATTTTGGGACGGACCTCGTAATTTTGAACCACGGTCAGATGACGAGAAAGTTATGGACAAGAAAGTTTATTTGAAAAGATACAATATAACAAAAGAACAATCATTTTGGCAAAATAATGCATTCTTTCTAGTTCTTGGCATCTCTTCTGTGCCACTATCTTTTTTAAAATACGTTAACATTTCTGTATCTTAAAGGAAACATGTTTTCTTTCGTAAGTGCTTGCCGTAAGTCGCATTTAATTGGTAAATAACTATAGAATTTCAAATGTGGTTGAAAATTTATTTCTGAAATTTCAAGCTTTCAAGTCTGGCTTTTAAACATTTATAAAATTCAGACATCCCTAGTTTACTGAATTTTACTCTTAAATCGAAATCAAACTGGATAATGATTGCATTAATTTGTGTATGATTAGTTGATGATACTACATTTATCGGAAAAAAAAATTAATCTGCAAACCCTGTTTCGAAAAGAATTTTAAGTTAAAAATCCACCCTCTTGTATAATTGCATTGTAGTTTCACATTAAGTTGATTTATTCATGTCGCATGTACGAGACTGCAATTTTGTTGGAATTAATTGCAATATGGAAGCAAAAGGATGTACCAGTTTTCAATATTTCTGAGATTTTGCTGGACATTTGTCAAAAGCATAGTTGACAGATGTTTTTTAGTATTTCAAGAAAGTAATCATGGTTTTATATTTTTAGGGAGAATCTCAGTGCTTATAGGACAAAAGAAAGGCTTCAAAATCGTGCCTTGAATGATTTCTGCTCTAAGGCCATCTAAAACTTACACTACTTTGAATTTTAACTCCAACTCATCTGCGAAGAAACTTGGTGATAATGGAGAACTTCGGCGTTTTTTTTTTTTTTTTTGGAACGCGCGAAAGCAATCCGTATTAATAGAAAAAATCATTCTAATTTCAGATATGCAAGTGAAATTTTACATAAAAATTTATTATTTTAATATTGAGGGCTAAAGATGCACCGAAACAGCAGGAATGATGATGCAATCCGAAACTCATCCTCCAACATAATGGGAAAACTTACATTTTATAGATTTGAATAAAATTAGAACTCCTACCTCCTTTGAAATTCCTCCCATAGAAAGTTCACAATTAAAATCTTCTTTCATGATGAAGTGGATGCAACTATGTTGGAATCTGAATACGAGGTACTCGCTGGGCATACTCTCATGTTGCTAAAAATGACAGTCTCTGTCTCCTGAAAAGATGGCAATGGTCCTGAATTGTCCTAAATGGGAGCATAAGCGATTTAAAGATTTTTAATTGTCCGAAAAGTTTTCAAGCGCATTACATTCAAGCAAAAATGGCGTTATTCTCCAAGGGAGAGAAATACAAATTATGAAAATGATGCCAAATACAAGCATGAGAATGGTCAAACTTACCATTATTGCAGAATTCTTGGAGAATTAGGTCTTTGATATCTGCCTGATAAATTGCAAAGATTAATACTAATATATACAAACTCTTGTTAAATCAATAAAAGGTTCCTTTCTTCAGCAATTACTCCAAGTTAGCTTTAGATTTGAATATTACTTATAAATAAGCATTTTTTTAAATATTATTTTTTCTCCCTTCACAACATTTTCTTACGTTCAATGTCTAGCAAAGTTAGTTCAATCCTTTGGTTTTAGAGCATTAATTGGGCTTCCGGGAAAAGAATTCTCCAATACGACGGAGGCCAGCAAGCACATAGAAATGGTGCAAAAGGAGTCAAAATTTACATCAAATATTGCAATGGTTGGAAACAGTTTATAAAACTTTTACAAGATTAACAGGATGAGTATAAATTTTACAACGTTTAAATAGTTATAGAGTTGGATAACACAAACATGTGACAACAAAAAACAAATACAATAATAACACTTTTTATAAAATTTTGAAGTAACAATATATTTGATTTTACGAAAATTTTAACGGTGAAAAAAAGCACAACATACAAAGGTTTCAGGAAAAAACAAAGAAATAGGTACAATAAAATTCAAGTACCAAAACACAAAATTTCGCAAACAAAATACAAAGATGAAGAATGGCAAATATTAAAAATACATAAGATTTCAAAATATAAAAAAATTAATATAAACATGAATTTCTAAATAAACCACATGGCGATGAAAAACTCTTCATCATCCAATATGAATAACTGGAAGACTACGAGTTACTCTGTGAATCTGTATATGCCAACATATGTATCCTTTAGAATTGACAATTAGCAATCTTTGAAAATAATCCTTGTTGGGGAAATAGCTCAAGAAAACTGGTTCTCACCTAATCAGAAAATAAGTTATTGTATTCTGTTATGCAAGGGAATGCAAGTTAAATAATGTAAAGCAAAAATTAAACACAAGCTCTGAATTTCAAGTGAGATCGGATGCTTATTTACATCCAAAGACCAGTGCCATGAAGTGGAAGAAATTCTGTAGAAGTGTAGAGATTCGGGACGATCTAACATTTTTGGGATTGATTGGAAGTTGGTTAGCCAGTAGGTTGTTTGGTAAGATACAGCCGGGATTATGTGTTGCCAGCATGGGCTGAACGTGAAAATTTTATTGGTTTCTGTTGCGCAAGCGTAACACTAAAAGCAGAAACTTAGTCCTAATTATTGGTTAACTCAAAAGCAAATGTCCCTAAAGCAACGTTTACATTAAACGAGTATTGTCACAGTTAGGTCACGCATGCTTAGCATAAAGGCCGAACAATGGCAAGTAGGGGTAGCAAGGGTAGTATCGGACGGCGGCTAGTATTGGACATGCGTTATTTCTTATTTGCTATTTGCTGTAGGAGGCGGGACCTGTCAAGGCACTAGAATGTTGGGTGAAAGTTCGCATGCCGCCATATTTAGTCAAACGGCAATGTTGTTGACACGAGGTAGAAAATTTAGTTTTTCAACAGTTTTTTGAATGAAAGAAGACAACTTCAGGTTGTCATAGCTTACCTAAAAAAGACTAGTTGCAGTGGAGGATTTTGACAACTTGAGACCACAGGCGCAAAATTGTTTTGAGGCTCCTCTACCCAATGTCATAAATTCGACATCGGCTTAGCACTGCAATATACGTCAAATAGGTTTTGAGGCCTCCCTAAGGTCTCGAGGTACGAGGCGAGCGTCTCTAACGCCTGTGCGAAAAACCGCCACTGACTAGTTGGTGAAAGTTGTTTTTTTTTTGTTTATTGCTGAAAACAACATTTATTGTCTTTAAATTTGTAGGCCGTAAATCTCCTTAGGCTTACTAATACGTATGTTGTAGCCGATGTTTTGTTCCATGATGTTTCGGGTTGTATCGGACACAATGGTGCTGCCACATCTACCACAATTTTGAGCTTGCCCGGCCCTTTAAAACCAATAGCAGACGAGCAGATGGAGGAAGTTGGAGCAGTCTTGGAAAATGATAGCAGTACAACTACCTCTCTTATTTAGGATTTTCCCAAAACAACTGCATCCCAAGATATTTTAGAGAAGTTATCGCCACTTCCTAGCAGTTCCAATAAAGATAGGAAAAGGAAAAAAAATCAGTTCAAGTAAGAAGATCAAAACTGATTACACCTTTAACATGCAAAGAAAACTTGAAAATGAAAGCAAAAATGGAACTAAAATCCGGAGAAGAAAAGAGAGAAGACGACGAAGAGACTCACTGCATCATCTGTTCTGAAACCTTTGAAGAAGGGTATAGGATTTGTGAAGGCTGGTTTCACGAAAATTGAGCCGATCTTGAAGGAAACAACCTGTTTTATGAATATGTTGTTTATTTTACCAAAAAATCTAAACACAGCATGCATTTTTCTTTAAAACGAATTGTTAAATTTTCAAAGACTGATAACTTTCTAATTTTTCTTACTTATACCTCTTTCTTATCATATATTAACCTAGATTTAAGATCTGTAATTTGTACTTGTATAAATTTCTCAAAAACAACTCTGCCTAATAATAAAAACTTGCCTGTGAAACCAAAAGTAATTCTCTTCTTGCACATATTTTTAATGTCCGATACAACCCGCCACAAGTAAAAGTGATAAAAAATGTAATGACTGTAAAAAGTGTGAAAAAACGATTGATATTTTTATCTTAGAATAACGTGTGTTAAAATGTGCTTTCATAGAACATTCAAGTTTTGTATGGAATATTATCTGGTTCAACTGAACTGTAAAAATATTTTATGAT
Source organism: Araneus ventricosus (assembly GCA_013235015.1). Taxonomy (NCBI): domain Eukaryota; kingdom Metazoa; phylum Arthropoda; class Arachnida; order Araneae; family Araneidae; genus Araneus; species Araneus ventricosus. Next base: position 9,746 of record BGPR01006665.1, on the reverse strand, counting down.
ATAGGAGAAGCTTAGGTGTCCGATACTACCCGACCTTCTCCTACTTGTCCCGACTGGAAAAGTACTTCCCATTCTCCCATCTTTTTCTCTTTCTGCACATAAGTGAACCTACTGGATTGGCGTGACCATACTGGCGTCATGTAGACGCTGCTTAAGTCTAGTCCGCAACTGATAGAATGTTCTGGAGAATTATAAAATCTTCCAAATATTCTCTTTAATTTCTGTGTCATTTTTATTCCATTCAACTTTTGTTCGAATTTTCATTTATTATTGGTTTATTACATCGGCAAGTTAATAATCATCCATTATTACCTTTGATATTGAAAATAACTTCTGCGAAATTAAAATCTTTTATCTTGTGTTAAGTTTAGTATATCCAACAAAATGGAAACTCGGGAAAGGGAATAATTGAAATTCCTTTCAATGCCTTAAGTATACTCGGTGTAAAATTTTTGTGGTAATACACGCAAATAGTTTTCGGTAAATTCTCCCAAATTTTAGGAAATTTTGGTGATATTTTAGGCATTCCAAAGATGAATTTACCTGATTAGCTGAAGCCTTTTATAAACTTAAAAATAATCTGACAATTTATATGTCTACTTTTTTTTTAATCAAAATATTATATGAAAGACTACGATTTTTGAGTTTCTGAATTTGTTGTAAGTTAATTAGATGTTGCAAAAATTTTTGCAAAAAACATCCTCTCAAGTTAATCACCTCAGTATACGGACCTTTTTCTAAAATTACTTTTACCCTAAAAATTAATTGGAGTTTCGGTATGATAAGCATGGTTGATAAATTAACTGATGAATTTCAGTGTCAAAAAAATTAAAAAATAATAATTCAGTTAAATTATTAATTATGATAATTAACTTTATCAATTGTTTTTATCAGCTTTGAGATATTTTAGTGATATATCTTTCACACGGGTTACACAAGCGGTTCTCCTGTTCGCTTAATTTTGGGCAATAATAAAAGCAACAAAATAACAGAGTTGGAGGCACTCTAAATAAGCAGGATATTGTCATCGCATCTGTAAAACACTGGTATCACTTAAAGTGTGTAAAGAAAAAACATTCTTTTGAACTTAGTTGATAAATTAAGTAAAGAAAAATATTAAATTAAATCTTAACTTGAAACGTTTCCAAATTGGAGTTAAATGTTTCGCTAAAACGATGGAATATACTCTTTTCTATCTACATTTCTGCATGGGAACCTTTTTGCACCAAACAGAAAGATATGAAATGGGAAAAAATTTCTAAAATAAGAATGTTTTAAGATCAGTACAACAAAAAGTTTGAATATTTTACAGTTGGGGGGAGAGGAATGATCCTTTTGAAACATTATGCAGGTAAAGAAATTTTGCCTGAATATTGTTTCCACTTGATATAAGACAATCAGCAGATTAACTTTTTCCAATTATTTTCAATTTTTTGAAAGAAAATTTAAGAGTTATTGAGTTTAACTGAATAGACAACCGATTACGAAATGCGAAATGCAACGTAGTCAAACAGAAAAGTCGACTTTTCATAATGACCGCACCAATACGTGTATCGGTGTATAGTAATTTCTTAAATTATTGTAGTTCACTTGATTTATATTTATTAACAGACTACATAATCAAAAAGACGGATCGTTGCTGAGGTAATTTAAAAGGATAAAAACTTTTTTAAATGTATTGTCTAAGACAAAAGCAATTTTAACAAACAAGCACTAAAATTAACGTGGCAGCATTGTTTTTATCCTCTTAATTTCTTCATTATACTAAAGAAATATTATTTTACTCGATAGTAAAAAAAAATCGGCAACAAAAATTATGAAAAGATATATACGTGTAGACAATATTAAGGAATGTTCTACTTCCTCTTTAATATTGTTACAAAATTCGTCCTGTGTGTGTACGGTGAGAACAGTCCAAGAAGCCAGATAACGGAGAAAGACGCTTTATTCTCGAATATTCCGGAAAACACGAAGCGCAGGTAACAGGAAAAACAGCACTTGCACATATTAGCAACACAAACAGACAGCAACAGCACTTTCAATACCGCTCGGCGTCTAACAGCTTACCAGCTCGCACAGCGGATAAAACTCCAAAGAGAGATTCAAAAGACGTTCGCACTCCAAAGGCGGTCCCAGTCGACCAACAAGTTCAAAGTCGATCAACACACTCACTATTCTCTGTGATTCCGAGCTTGTTCCTTTTATAGTCTCCCCGACAGGCCGTGGCATCACATGGAATCATCTGAGTAAATCTGGATCTCGGCCCCTAAAGGCCGTAGCACACTTGTTTATATTTCATCACCAAGGGAGAGCAAGTATTCGATGGGCGGTTTCTCCTTCAATGTGTCCTTGACCGAAGGGGGTTGGACTCCCCTTCTTTACGATCTGACAACCCCCAAAGAAGGGATGACAGTTGCAATGTGTAATTGCCTTTTAGGCGATGCAAATAGGTTTTTTTTGTCGTTTATATTTCGCAAAGAAACAGACCCAAAGAATTGCACATCTCTGTATAAAAAGCTATAATTGAGAGAAAAAATTTAAACGAAAACATACATATTTTAATAGATTTTAAAATTAATATGAAGTTAATATTAAATTTGCTATTGACATAATTTTATCATCTATGTTATCATTAATTCTCTCTGTAATTATCAAATGCAATTATTTGCAACTGATTTGATATTAACCAATAAGATGCATTCCTACACCTTAAACAAACTCTTTTTTAGTAATTTACAATATGATTAGGTCATTTTTCCTGAACATGCGACTTGCAAGAAAATTGAATGCATGAACATGTATCAAGTACTCTCAAGTGTTGTAATCTTTCATCGTCACACTGTCAGAAATAACTATTAATTCTAAAATTAATTATCTTTAGGGTTTAAGAGGCCCTTACAGGTAAATTCAGGCCTTTAAAAATAAAAATTTTTTATGCAACTGTATACATTATGTATAGAGGAGACCAGGGTACAATGGACCACTTTTGTAAATTTTGAATGTTTATTCTCAAAGAACTGTTTTTCTTTTTTGGTTTTGTTTTTGGCTTGAAAAAAAATGCATACGTATTCTCTGCATATTAAGATTTATATTACATTCTAAATTTATTAATTATCTATACTTTTTTTAATATTTATTTTTAAGTAACAAGTGACAAAGTGGACCATTGTAGGATAAATGAAATGAATTGGAAAAAAATGTGTAAATGTAGTACATTTTTGAATAGCATAAAACATAGAATGCATCGTATTTGTTTATTCATGGCTTCAATGGTTTATTCAATGCGTACTTATAATGCAAGATTAATGAATATTAAACTTGTCAAATTACACACCAAAAGATTTCTGTGTCACTGAAACTGTTTTTTTGTTTTGTGAAAATGTAGCTTCTGGAAGACTCATCATAATATCTTGAACATTTACAAAAGATTGGTTATCTATGGAACAGTACTAACCTCTTTTTAAATAAATTTTATAACGTTTAAGACTTAATTTATGTATAATAATCAGAGATACAAACTAATAGGCGCATTAATTTGTTCCAAAAACCATACTATTTAATTTAATTTTTATATAGCTATAATATAAGAACTAGAAATTTACTGAATGTTTATAAAATATAAACAAGAAAAAATATCAAATAAATAATGTAAAACTTTGACACCAAATTGATTGAAAAGTAAGAAATTTGTTATTCAGTTATTTTATATGCAATGAAAAACTTGCTATAAAGAAGGAAAATGTAATAAAATACATACTGAATGAAATTGCTTTATTTTTCCTTAATATTAAGTGAAATGCCTGTTATATATTATGATAATTATGTGGCCAAAACTGGTACAAATTAAGATATATTATTTAAAAATTCATAACTCAAAATATAATATTTTTCCAGAGAAAGAATTTTATTAATTAACAGGCAATAAAAGTTACTAAAGAATAGTGTCAGTACGACTTAAAAAACTTGAGCCAGTCATCCACTGTGAAATTTCCAATTCAGATTTTCTCTTAATGTGGTAAAAACTGGATCATCTACCTTATTTCAATAAAAATATTAAGATGTTAACACGCTTCTGTGTATCCCGAAAATCGCGCCTAAGTTTTCAGCGACGTCACTGGCGAGTCGAACCTGATTGGTTCAGTTATTCACGCCCATGAACTTGCATGGATGTTTTTTGTTCTGTTCGAAAGCTCTCATCTTCGCTTTGAGGGCTAATAAAACCGGTTCAAACGCCCTAGAAGCGGTTTTGCTCTCCCTTGGTGACTAAATATAAGCTAAGAGATATTGAGGAAATTTCAGTACTCTTGAGATCCCAGATTTCGTCGCCAAAATGGTCGCCAAGGTAAGGTGTCGATGGCTCCATTTCCCCGGCATTCCCATCCATAAGACTAACATTGCTGGGAAGCGACTTCCATGTTCGTAACAATATCATCTTTGTTCATAACATTTTTTAAATTTCGAGATTATGAAAATATTTGTTTCTGATGAAAGTTAATAATTAGAAACAAAATTTGTTAATAGAATTAAATGAAAATTTTATTTACAATTATATATGAATAGATTTATTTCAGTTCCAGTGGCATAACTAGACAATATGGGACTGCCGCCAAGTATTAAGAGAAGGGTCCATTTCTCAGCCCTATTTCGTAGGAAAGTAGAAGTGTCTATGTATCTATATAATTGTAACTACGTGCCTGTGTAATTATGGCATTTTGCCAGTCTGTTACGCCACAGTCAACTTCGTTAAATTTGTTAAGTGAATATTATAATTCTGAAGATAGCTGAGGCCGCGGTGGCCTGGTGGTAAGGTATCGGCCTCTGAGCCGGAGGGTTCCAGGGTCGAGATCCTATTCCACTGTAGATCCGTCGTGAATTGGACCCGTTGCACGTTAAATTATACGTAGGGAGTCAGACGTCCTCCCGCTGGTGTGGTGCGGAAATCTGGAGAGAGGGTGCCATCTCAAGTGTCGTCCTATTCACTGACCGCTGTTCAAAATTGCGAGGTTCGTCCCAAAATAGCCCTCGTGTTGCTTCAAAACGGGACGTTAATATAACTGAACTAATCTGAAGTTAGCTGAAAAAAGCTTAGCTTCATCAGACAGCATTTTTATAAACATTATTATAGACTAGTAGTAGTCCGTGCTAGTGACTTCAACAAAATGAGAGAGAAAAAAAACCCAGCCCACAACGACATGAAAAAGTTTTGAAAACAAAATAAAAACAAAAGATACACATCATTAATTTTTAGGAAAACAGTACAGAGTACGTTAACCAAAACAAAATCTAAAAAACGCAACGTGAAAATCATTATTAGACAGCAAGCGAAATATGCGAGACAAAGAAACATGTTAAGACACTGCCGAAAATAATTGTCGAAAACATTCAGTTAAAGGTTATGACGTCTCCTGCGCTATGCGCCGCCAGCCAATGAAATTGAAACAATGCGTGCTGGGAACTTTACTTGCTCCGCCGCTGCCGCGCCGCTGAGAAAGCCACGCTAGCGAAAAAACTCTTTGAACTGACCAGGGAACAATTAATTTTTAAAAAAAACAGAAAAAGGTATTTTAACCGTCTTTGTTTTAAATCCTGCAGAAACGTTCCAATAATAACCTGAAAAAAATAGAAAATGATAGCGTTATTAGAACGTCGGATGCGATAATTTTAAGAATTCCCAATGAAAAAATTGACAGAAAAGTGACCATTTCTTTAAAATTTCCCAAAATTCAGCATATTGCGTTAGAAATTCAAAAAAAACTTCATTAGAACGAAAATTGTCTATTCTATCTGATGATCCATTTTTTTTCTCAACGATTATCAGAAACTATTCTCTGAATGAAAATGTGTGAAAAATTACTCAAAAAACACAAAACATTAAATAAAAAAAATTTCTAGATTACATTTTAAAATTCGGGCTTGGAGGTGCATTGAGTCACCATTACGACTACCTGTGTGCCAAATTTCTTGGCTGTAAGTGAGATAGATTCGTCTGGACATCGCACACACGCAAACATTGCCTTTTATAAGTATAGATAAGGAACAGAATTCTTCTATAACCAATCGGTGTGACGATATGAGCTTCTATACGGAAGGTCGAGTAATTTTGGTGTTTGCGCTATATCCCCCTTTGCTTCGCCTGTTTAAAACCAGAAATATTATTAACAGTTGATAAATGCACTACATTGTTTGCTGTCACACTCGTAAGCCATCATAGCTCAGTGGCTAGAGCACTGGTCTTGTAAACCAGGGGTCGTGAGTTCGATCCTCACTGGTGGCTGGAGAGTGATGCGCTGCGTAGCATCTCGCTTTTTTTTTATTGTCGCTATTTCAGCGTGGAATACGCTTTTTAGATGACGCAACAAGCTCGCGGACAGTAGAAAAAAAACCTAATGAAAGCACACAATGAAACATTTAGACTTTAAAGTGCATAACAATTTTCAAACCAGCGGGAGTGGTCTCCCCGAAACTTTCTCGCATACGACCAGTAGTGTGAGGTGCGTAAATAACCAGTGCGTAGGTAAATATTTTTGGGATATATAACCCGGGTATTCATTTACCCAAGACCTGGGTATTTTTGAGGAAAAAATTATGAATGGTGATTTACAACGAAACATATAAAATTTATGTATTCCTTAAAACTTGATATTTTGCAAACAAAAGTGTCTTTGGCCGGCATTCCGAGAGCATAAAAATTGCTTTTTTCCGCAATTTTTATTGAGGAAAAAAAGCACTGAGGGTACCACAACTAATAAGATTTTATTTAACGTTTTTGAGTAAGAAATTTTATTATAAATATCACACACGATTTCACCGCACCTCTGGTTCCATCTCATCCATCAACGAAGTTTCCATTTAGGGGGGTTGCCATAATTTCCGAAAATAGCGCTTGCCGCTCGCTACTATTTCCTTCGTAGCCCGCGCCAAGGCGAAAGGAAATCATACTGTAAGCAAACTGTCGCCAATACACAATAGCAATTGCAATTTCAACCGAATATGCAATTTGAACGCCTTTTTTTAAACCGATTTACACACAAATTTAACGCAAATCTACAATTAAGGTTAGAAGGCCACATACAAAATTTAATTTATCTAAGTAATTTTGTTAAGAAGTTATTGCATTCAAAAGTATGCGATTATACAGACAGTCAACCCGTTAACGGATTTGGTCCAAAATTTTATACAAACCTACATTCATGATGATACAAATGTATGCCAAATTTTATCCACCTAGCTATTCAAGTTTGTGAGTTATCGCGTTCACATTAACGCTGACATACAGACAGACTTCCAATGGACGGATTTTGCCCAAAATTTGATAGAAACCTACAAATTATGTATAAGGCTCTAATAGTTTTCGAGTTATCGTGTCCACAGATAGACACACAGACAGACATAATTCCAAAATTGTGTTTTACGGACTCAGGGATGTCTAAAACGTGGAGATTCGTCAAAATCTCGAGTTCGAATTTTTTTTGACGATTACAATACTTTCTTTCTGTATACTTCGTACACGAGGAAGTAAAAATTAAGGCATACAGAACTGAATGCATGATAATGAGTCTTATAAATGTGAATGTTATAGCATTCATGACATTTTGCATCACAATGAGAATAAATGCGGTGCCATTCACGTCCGCGAACTTGTTAACTGAATGAAACTGATCTGAAAAGTCGTAGATGGAGCTTTCAACAATTAAAGCACTCGAACGCTTATGGGTTTTTTTCCTTCTCCCCCTCCCAGACAATGCAACTGAACGACAAAGACGAATAACATGTTGCACTGCAGCTTTATTAAAATCAGTTATTATTTAACGTTGCACTATGGCTTTATTAAAATGAGTTATTTATTTAAAACAGTAAACAATTAGTATTTCAAAAAACACGTATATTTTACCTTATTGTTAATGTCATTTCGGCATTTCTCATGCCGAAATTACTTATAGGTAATGAAGTTTGAACATGAGAAAAAACTAATTATGTTTTTACTTCATTGGTTTCGCTTATATTGACGTCTCGTTTTGAAGCAACACGAAGGCTATTTTGGGACGGATTTCATAATTTTGATCGCGGTCAGATAACGAGGACTACGCCTGAGCTGGCACCCTCTCTCCAAATCTCCGCACTACACTTGCTCTTCTCCGTCCATCCTTGTGGACTCTAAACCTTACGGGTGAGTCGGTGGGCGTGGGTTATGGGCCACACACCTGCGGGGGGGGAGGACGTGTGGCCACTAAGTATGATTTAACGTGCAGCTGGCTCACATACACGGCGGTCTTCAGTGGAATCGGATTTCGATCATGGAACCTTCCGGCCCCGAAGCCGAGACCTTACCATTACGCCCCCGCAGCCCTTTTACTTCTTTAACAATGAATGAATTATCATGATGATTATTACTTCGTTTCGACCTGGAACTCTTCAACATCTAAGCGTTTGCTACAAAACAATAAGTTTGCTCCTTTATCTGTATTAAATTCACCGAAAATGGGTGATTTTTACAGCAGAAGTGAAAGCAGATACTGTTCTCGAATATTGTAGTGTTTCTTTTTTCATATATAATTCACTTTTCTTTTCTTGTTCCATCAAAATTTTAGCTTTCCTAATTAAGTGCTTTCTTTATTCAGGAAAAAGAAGTATTGGAAAAAACTAAATTCATGAAAAGTTTAATTTTTTTTTGGTACATCAAAAATCGTAAATCTTTGAGTTATTTACGATTTTTGATGTACCAAAAAAATATTAATACCCAAGTACCATAGCTGAAAAGGAATCTGAAATTTATTTATTAATTAATAAATTCAAAAATAGATTATTGTTCATTATATATAGTATTTTACATTATTCTTTAAGAGAAATATTCTGCCAAACAGTGATAGCCATCATTGTTTATTCTGTACTGCTCATTCAAAACACCACTCGAGGGGGTTGTTTACTTAAATATCTTGCACTACCCCACACTCTCGGAACTGATTTATGAAGCCACGCGCCCACAAACGGAACCTTTAATGACAGGACGCCGAAATAGAGGGCCCCCAGGTACGAAGGAGGGGCCCAAGGTCAACCGCTCATCGGCCAAATTGGAACACAAGTGCACCCCTAATTGGAACTCATTTGAAAATCTGTTGGTGCCTGTGGGCGAAACTGGGCGAAAGGTAGGGCTTCGTAATTCTGTTTGTCTGTGCGCAGCGTCGTCGAGTCATTGCCTTTTTTGAATCAATTGTTGCCTTCGCTACCATTAGTGGAAAAATTAGTCCAGCAAAAGCATCAATGACAATGGTGGCAATTCAAGACTAATTACATTGGGTGTTCTTACGCATTTATGAAAGAGAAGGAACAGGGATAAAATGCTTTATAATGGACTCATTTTTACTTTCGGATAAACGAAGAAAAGATGAGAAAATATTGTAATCGTCAAAAAATTCGATCTCGAAATTGTAATATATCTCTATATTTTAAACCAATCTGAGTCCGAAAACACATTTTGGGATAGCAAAAATATATTAAATGACTGCATGAATAAAGTATTGTGTTGTAAATCTTTATTTGCATTTTTAATAATTATTTCACTGAATAATTGGTTCATTTTTAATAATTAGTTTACTGAATAATTAGTTCACTGAATAATTAGTTCATTTTTAATAATTATTCAACGCTATCATTTTTTTTTACACTAATATGCGCTTCCAACGCTTCCTCCCATACACAAGAATAAAATAATATGTTTTACAAATACTTTTTATTATACTTTTGGAACC
>BGPR01006664.1:46543-78018 GCA_013235015.1 Araneus ventricosus | reverse complement strand
CCCATGGGCCATCCATATACCCAAGAACCAAGTCTGTAATGTTAATAGTTTTCGAGACATAATCAAAAATGTACTGCACATGCATCATGCAAAATATGAAATGACAGACAAACAGACAGACAGACACACAAGAAAGCGAATTAATTGTCATCTAGTTCTGAGCTATGTTTAAAGTTTCAAGTCTCCAGCTCATTGGGAAGTTAGTTTAAAATCGATTGCAAAATTTGAACAAGATATAGGGAGAGTGTGAACTAATAGTAGGAATTGAAAAAAGAAACTGATCCAGACAAAGCAGCTTAATAGCAAGCATAAGCCTCAAATCTAAACTACCAAACCATAAAGAAATTGACAATTAATTGCCTTTGAGAAATCATAATTGGTAGATTATTAGATTAGTGATACCTCAGCGACATAATACACTTCATACTATCGATGAATTTCTTTCTACAAATGCTTTTATAAAGCTAAACTCGCTCAGAAAAGCAAAACGACATACTCTTGATTGTATGACACAAATTTAAAGTATTAAGAGATTTATAAGTTGTTCAAAAGTTATTACATTCTCTTATTACATATTTTCATAAAGGGCAGAGAAATCCATTCATGAGATCCTTGAAATTTATTTTTCTGTATCTTCATCTGATAAAACATGCACAACAATGTCATGGATATGAGTTGCAAACAATTCTCATATTTATATGCGGGGGGGGAGGAGAGGAGTTTAAATTTTAAAACAACATTAGAGGAAATTTTTCCAGGTTATAGACATAGCATACACCACTATAAACCATTTGGGACATATTTTAGCAATCCATAATGCACCATACTTTCTGTTTCTGCTTGGTCCCTCTTCATTTGAAGAAGATCGAAAAATGTGTTATTCTTCTGATCCCCCCCAACACCTTTTTTGAATACAACTTTTCCTAAATCTGCTGCATTCCAAATTATGGCATCTTCAACAGCATCCTCTGTCACAAATAATTTTACATAAGAAGACATTTCAATCCAATTTATGAACATCAGTGGCGACTTGTCCACTGCAGCTGCAAAATTGCATCAACTCCTACATTTATTTTTAAAATTCATTTTTTTGCAACATTTATTAATTTTTTTTAGTGGAAATTTGAACAATCTTAAGCAAGCATATATAAAAGGCAATTTTTAACTATACGTCCCTCCATCTAACTTTAATTGCCTAATTTGCCATTTTCCTCCAAATTACTAAAAGAACAAAATTAATTTGGAAAAATTTGGTTCACCACACATTTTCTAACATATATGTGTGCAACTGCCATGTTTCTTCAATGAAAGTAAGAAATCAGGTCACTACATTTGATTTAGTTTTCTTTCCTCTTGGACAAATTTAATTAGATACAACCATTATTTTTAAAATGTTACTTGAGTAATCTTCAATTGAAACTAGGGATGTAACGAATATATTCGCCAACTACTCGGTATTCGACCCTTTTGCCAAATATATTCATGATAATAATTTTTTTAAAATGTGCTTCTAAATACACATTTAACAAAGAATATTGCATGATTACATATCAGTTGCACAGTGAATAGGTATATTTAATAAAGTTACATATAATTTATCATTGCAAAACCTGAAATTAAGATGCAAGAACAATAATTTTTCAGGAGGAAGACTGTTCCGTTTGGTTTCATACACATATAATAGCTACTAGAGATGTAACAAATATTCAGTATTGGACCTATTTTGCCCATCCCGGAATATTCGACCTGGCCGAATGCTACACAGATAATGGTCAGAATAAATTCAGGATAAAATGTTTTTAGAAAAATGTTGTTTTAAACATATTTAATAAAGAATATTCCAGAATTACATTCCAGTACATTTATTATAAAAAAATCTAATATTTATCCAATTTTAAGTTGAATAGTACATAAGGTGCATTTAATGATGGTGCATATCATTTATAGAAGTCTTTTCCATATATATTACCAGCTTCAGATAGTAAATGGTCACTATAATGCTTGCAGGTCCTGAAAGACATTTTCTTGCTAAATTTGTGAACCTTGGAAATTTTTCTGCATTTTTTTTACCGCATATTAAGTAGATACTCCATCTTACCAACTAGAATTTATTTATGAAAATAGTAATTTACTTCTAGTAATTTTATTTTATCCATTTAAATTTATTTTGTGTTTGTCACTGTCATGCAACACAATGATGACTTTTATTTCTTTGAAGCAATCTCAAAATGAAGAGGGTTTCTCATTTCTTATTATTGGAATTAAGGTATTTGAATTATTACAAATATACATAAAAGTGCTAACATTTTTTTAAATATACAAATAATAAAAAATCAGTTCTATTTAATCTTAATTTTTTTTCTTTTAAAATTTGAAAAATATTTCATTTACAATCAAAAGTGGATTTTTTAAAACTTGGTATTCGGCTGAAATTCGGCCGAATATTTGGTATTCGACTAAATCACTATCCGCTACATCCCCAATTGAAACATTACTTTCTGTTTAGTTAATACACTAACTGCCAACTACAAGATAACTCGTACTTGGTGGTCTTGTTCAGGATGCCAACTACAAGTTACCTCAGAGAAACTTAATTTGATTGAATGAAATTGGCTTCTGGAATCAGAAAGCCACAGTCTGCCTTAACTAAGGACAATGACATAAACAAAGGAAATTGTGTTTCTATGTCCTTATCAGGACTGCAGAGGACAGCAATCCATGGGAAATAATCAGAAATGCGCATTCTTCTGACCTCTTCTAGTGTTTCTTACTTCTTTTAAATAGTTTCTTTGGTTGCATTTTTTAAACATATTGTATTGTGTTTTGTCTCATTTATATAATGAGTTATTTTTCTCCATAACTCATAGATATTAATTCATTCCGTATATATATCATATAATTATCATATAATATAATTATATGATAACATATGTCATATAATTATATTTCAGAATATATTTTTTAACTTCAACTGGAAATGGAGAATATAAAATAGACATTAAATGTAACAACTCTTGTTTAATAGAAATTAAAGATTTTTTTTCCACCTTTAATAACTTTTGCAATGCTGCTCATCTCTAAGTTGACAAGACGCCATTGATGGACATAATGAAATTTAATTAGGCAATACAGGGGAGTAAAATGACACTTTCATTTTTTTTTAAATTAAGAATTAAAAGCAGATTACACATAAAAAATAATAAGCAAGAAGTTGTTTTTCAAGCTTTTTATAATACTGGAGGAGACATGCAGGATAACTGAAGAAATAAATATAACCAACTGATTTGAACACTAAAACTAATTAACTATAAATATTTTCTCATTTAGAAATAATTCATTCCTAATACAGAAGACTTAAAACATAAAACACAGAATTAGAGGAATTACAGAATAATAATTTTTAAAAACTGACTGAAAATTTACAAAAACAGAGAGGCGAAAATCATCATACTTACTTATTGAATGCTTTTCAAAAAATCGTTCTACAAAAAAATTAGGCTATGTTATGAAGTTCTACTTTTTGCTCTATATATTTTCACAAACTTTTTATTATCTTGCAGAAAAGTTATCTCCAGAAAAAAAAGCTATTAAAAATACTATAGGTATCATAAAGGAAGGGAAAAGACGGAAGAAAGACACAGCAACCTAAACAAAAAGCTTTTTAAAAAGTGAATGCTAAAAACGTACCTATTCGGAAATCAATGTAGCCTTCAGCACCTGACATTATGTACATATATTTGGGCTTAGCTGGTTTTTCAGAGGTATCATCCTCTTTGTCATCAGCAAGAGAAGTTATTGAACTCATGTCACCCTGACCTATAAAATATTCAAGAAATTTTTATCTGAAAGCATACTCATCAAACAAATTTTAGAAATTTTTAACAATAGTTGGTGCAGAAAGCAATACAATTTCACAAATTGGATGTCACATTCAAATTTAGATGCCAATATTTTTATATATTTATTTTTTAATTTAAAAAAAATGTTTCATGATTAATGCAAATTGTGAGGCCCTAAAATGGAATTGATTTCCTTGTGTACCAATACCACAGAGTGGCTACAGAAACTGTGAAAAAAATTTCCCTGACTAACTTACAACATTTCCCTGATTTACGGCTACTAATTATATTAGTTTCCTGGCTCAGAATCACTGTATGTGTACAATATACATTATATTTAATATGAAAAAATAAAATATTTTTATGAAATTTAATTTTAAAAAAAAGGAATGAACATCGTAAAACTATCTATTAAAACAGTATATTAATTTCTTACGTGTAAAAACTACTGGAAATTTTAACAAAATACTTTGCTTCTAAAACTGCATAAGAATCCTAAGAAACATTAAAACTACTCTTTGCAATACAAGTTAAATTATATTAACAGTAAAGGTGGTTATGATCTTTGTTCAAAACTTTAAAACAGTTCAATAACTAATTAGTGCTCTTTTCATGAGTACCAGAATAACACATTGCAGCATAAATATAAAAATAGTATAATTATACGTACCTAATAATATATATTTTATCAAAGATTTAAACAAGAGAAACTTCCAAAATATTACTTCAAATCTTTATTCTTTATTAAATCATAAGAAATTACTTGTTCTAATCAAAAACTTATGCTTTTATAAATGAATATAATTTTTTTTTAAAAAATTCCATTTATTATTACAAATAATGCTAGACATAAAATACTAATTTATAGATAATAACTCAAGTAACTTTTAATTTTCCCTGATTTTTAAATATTTTTATGAATTTCCCTGACTTTTCCAGATCGATAAAATTCCCTGACTTTTCTCTGATTTCCAGGTTCTGTCACCACCCTGTACCAGCAATGTTCATGTGTGGATTCAACTATTTTTTGTCTGAAATACTCAAAAGAAACTCGATTCTTTGTTATTCAGAGGCCCCTTGTAGGCAGGGACATTAAGTCCATTGAAACTGGCAGTGTACAGTTTTTCAACATACACATACAAATAAAGAATTTGTCAAGACAAACAATATTTACAGTGCAAACAAATACCTTAGAAAAAGTTTCAAAGAAATCATACAAAAACGGTTTCTTTACATAATGTTTAATAGATTTCCCTGTATAATATGACACATAGTTCAAGAAAATATCTCATGAATAGAGGTGTTTGAATGAGCTACTTTTTAATTATTTATATTTATCAATTAAGTATGAAATATTGAAAATGCAGTAATATATAAAGAATGCCTGTTTATAATTTTATATCTAGTCAGAAATAAACGAGAAAGCCAACTAATAATATTTTTGAAACCAATAATATGTTCAAATCGGTTACTAAAATAATGAAGATGCTTTTGGTGCTATTTTGTCCATGTCATCCAAGATTTAATGTGTAAGCCATTACTAAATGAACTGGTACAATTATAGAACTTGGCTTTGAATACTGTATTTTTTTTTTAATGTCATCTATTACAAAGTAAATTTTATTACCTCACTGGTAGATTTTTAAATCCAAGAGGACAAAATAAATTTAAAACCACAATCTGGCAAAACAAATTTAAAAGACTGATCAGTATATTAGTAATTAATTGCAATGTTAATCCAAAAGTGGTGCATTTTTTAAAAAATTCGTGATGCAAAACAAAAGAAATAATGAAAACTAAAAATGCACTACTTAAGAAGAAAGAAAAGAAAGAGAATTTAAAAACAAACTTTTAAAATATAAAATTAAAGTGCATGAAAGAAATCAAAGCAATTTGAAAAGATCAAAACAATTAAATTAATCTTGGCAGAAAAAAAGAATAAATTATAAACAGAAAATAATGAGAGCATTACACCACACCTTTGGAGAAATAGGTACTTTGTAAGGCTTTGCTTTCCATCATACCTGGAACGGCAACAAAAAACTTGACAGCATCTTTATGGCCATGGAATGAAAGTTGAGCTTCAGACATATTACAATAAGGAACAAAACTACCAGGCGTTACATTGTCCTTGCCATCAGTATATACCCGTATTGAATCAAGAGAATCGTCGTTTGGCTTGCGCTTCTTTCCAGCTGAAGAAGAAAAGTTTTCATTAAATCCTACAAAGAACAGCTAAAATCCCTTTTTAAAAAGAGACATAAAATGAGAAGCATTATTATATTTAACAATATAAAATGAAAATATTATATTGTGCAAATATTATATTGTTTTACAATATAAAATGAAAATATATGTTTCTTAAATCTAAACTTACACTCATGGAGGGGAACAGATAGTATTACTCCATTGCCTGTCCCTATCCAAAGTCGAGAGCAAGAAACAGCAAGTGCAGTAATTCGAACAAACGAAAACCCTAGCTTACCAGTTCCTAGGTTGAAAAATTAAAGGTATTAGAAATCATGTAGTAAGACATAAGAATTTGAAAAATATTAATTCTTATTAAACAACTTTATAATAATTTATTAATTACAAATGATTAATTAAAGGTAACAAAATAAGTCATTCGTACGATAATAGATGACAATGATATACACACAATCCTTTAATAAGTATAACATACAATCATTTTCAGCCTTAAATTTTAAAAAATAATAAGAATATATTAATTTCTTTGTATTCAAACAGGATATAGCAACTGAAACTACCGATTTTTCACTTAAAGTATAAACCGGTTCTTTGCTCTGCTTCACTTTATCCTTCTGATCTGCAGACCAAAAAAAGGGAGCAAAGCAGCATGTAATAATTAAACTTAACATAGAAATTCATAGTTCATATTTGTACATCGAGCCATTATTGTTTAATAGTTGGCCACAATAAGTAATTATTCCTACAGGAGACAAATAAGTATACTTTGTGACAATACGAAAAAAGAAACATGATTATACTTTGTTATTACAAAGCAAAGAAACAATAAAATTAGTATAAATTAAGAGAATATTTTTAAAAGATGTACAAACTGCCAAGTTTTATTTAACTGTAAAAATAAAAAAATGAACAAAACAAAAATGGTAAGCATTTAATAAACAAAACAAAAATAGTAAGCATTTAATAAATAACAATCTCATTCAATTTATCAACTAAAGAAATTAATTAATAAAACATAATTTTTTATTCGTACCTAATATTTTGGATATATAAGGCTCAATATCCACATCTTGAAGGTGTTGGTAAGTATGAGCATGGTAAAGCCTTAATGTACTATCAAGCCTTATGGATATCCACACTCCCTCACCAACCCATGCCAACTGCCTCACTTGGCTTTCCTTCCTTGGATGGGCATCGAATGACTTCTGGTTAAAAAAACAAATGGATAAAACAGAGTTGACGAAAACATCCACAAAAATAAATAAAAGCAGGTCTGAAGAAAAGAGAAATGGAGTATTAAAAAGTATTCAGAAAAACTTACACAGAAATATTCGTTAACAAACTGTAAGCAATGGAATGAGTTAGTTAAATCATAAACATGCAAAACATGTATTAATGAATGAACTGTTTGCAAAAAAAATTCTCATAAATATTAGTAAAGCAAATGAAAAAAGCTTAAGCGAATGCATAACAAAAATTTTAAAAATACAGCATTATGCAGCATACAGAATGGTGTAAAACTTAAATATTCACAGATCCATGAACTAAAGAAGCTAGTACAGCTCCTTCAGTAGATATAACAAGAAAAGAAGCGTAAACAAAATTTAGTTGCAGAGAATATTTCCCGAATACAAGCAAGCGAAGTTCTCAAAGCATTTCTTCAAAAATATTTTAAAGCGAATTTACAGAAATTCAATGCTATTTAAAGAATTAATAAAAGACCACAAATTACTTTATCTTACTTTAATCCTTAAAAATTGTTTATAGTATTATATCTAACTCAGTGGCAGATTTCTAAGTACATAAAATAAAGGAAACAAAGAAAAAGAAATATTAAATGAAGAAAATATCTTCAATACAAATCAAAGTACTAAACTTATTTCACGAAATAACAAAAAGAGATAATCAAGCTATGGTTTATTTACTGCATCAGAAAAGTACAAATTCTATATATTAAAGTTGCTTTTAAAAAAATGAAGCATACTAAAAATTACCTCAATGGATAATGTTTTGGGACACAAAACATGTACAGTGTTACGGTAACCACACCACACTTTATTATGAACGACAGCCATGCATCTTATTGAATAATGAGGATAACCCAAATCCAATAAATGGTAGTTATTTAGCTCCCACTGATTGTCTAGAAGATAGAAGATCATCGATAAAAAGATTTTTTTTATAAAGCCTAAATGTAAATATACATTGGGCGATCAGTTTACGAACATAATCCATTAAAAGATGATGTTCAGTACGTAAATTGTTTGTTAACAGATCATGGGTTTACCACAGATTTTAATGGGAATGCAATTAATTCATTCAGAGGTGGGGGTGCTACAAAAATAAATAAATATGTAACTTCTCACTGTATTTATTTGTATGTAATAATATATATTATTTATATGTATGGCAAGCAGAGAGAGTTCTACACATTTTAAGCAAAGTTTGGCTTTTACTTTTGTTTTGCAAAATGTTCATTATCCAAACATAAATATATTTCTCAAATGTGTTTCACAGCCCAATCTGTTTAGATAGAAACAAACTATTTACTAAACAATCACCCATTGTATATTATTTATAGATTGTACTGATATCATGAAAGTTCCATGGCAGTGTGAGCATGATTTATTAATAAGCACACCTTTTGAATAAATGGTCTGCATTCAATTATCTTTTTGATTTCAATAACTTTCAAACCGTAATTTACTATTTATTCAGAATCTATCTCAAATTAAAATGCTTTATTTTTACCTATCTGAATTCATATTTAAGAATTTTATCACCTAAAGAAATAAGCCATGAATAATATAAACAAATATCTGTAAAAAACGTTAAATACAGAAAACTTTCTAACACAAATACAGTACCATTTTAATGCAAGTATAACAATGCTAAATCAGGCAAGAGAATTAATGAAGTCATCAATATATTGTATATAAATAATTTCTGTTTGTTAGTTCAAGTTGTTTTTGTTGGTTATGAACATTTGAGTACAAGTTCTCCATTCAGTAATTCAGATATTTAATTATTTAATATACTTCAAAATTTATTTTTTAAAAATTGCTTTATTTTTCCTCAAAATAAGAGATGAAATATAAACCAAAATCCGAGTTAGATCCATAATTTTGCACAGCAAAATTTTAAAAATACATTAAAAATGACAAGCACATAATAAAACTAAATCAACTGCTGTTATGTTTATTAAAAAAATTAAATTGTGAATCACCTATATGTGATTCAACTTTCTTGGTCAGTAATACTCTCAAGCTTATTAGAAATAATAGATTACAAAAAAAGTATATTCCTTTCAGCCCATATAGAAGCATGCAAATGTTGGAAAAGATAAGGGAATCTAAGCAAACTTCATTTTATTCAAATATCACAATCACATTAAAATTAGACCAAATATTACTTTCGAAAATTACAAAAAAACAAAAATCAAATTTTTAAGGACAGCCTCAGCTAAAATAATTTTCAAACAACTCACCTTCACCACGATGGAATATAGCAACTGTGCCATTTGCCATAGCAGCAAGAACTCGTCCTTTTATATGTCTGAAATTACAAAAATCCAAATTAAATACACATAGAAATATATATGTTTTCAGAAAAGATGATTTGCACTTCATACATTTACATTCTTCAGTATTTTTATATGTGACACTTTTGTAGCTTTTCAAATTATTTTCCATCCTTTTTACTAAAATGAGTTTTATTAATATGTTAGCTGTGAATATTGATTCTGTATTATATATATAGAAAATGACAAAATTTATTATATATCACAAGAAACATTCTATTTACACTATGGGCAAATGTGTATACATAAATCTAGATTATGACATTTAAGAAATTCTTCACTGACTATCCAAATCCAATTAGAAGACTTGCGTTTTTTTTTTTTTTTTTTTAAATATAACTGTAAAGATTATAACAGACATAATAAAACTTACACAATATTTAATACAGCATCCTTTAATTTTACAGTATGAATACATCTCCACCACTGAGCAACAGATGAATGAACATATATGCTGCAAGCAAAAATGTTTTATAAATAAAAGATACAAAAGAAATCAGATAAAGTTAATAAGATTACAATTAGGATTAAGTTATAAGATTATCATACATATATCCATATAGGAAATATTTTCTTAACAAATAAATTCCAAAAGAATTTCAATCATCACTGACAAATGATACCAGAATATGACAAAAAAGGCAACAATTTTAAAAAGTGACATTTAAGATTTAATATATAGTACTACCGCTGTCCCATAATAATAGTAGCAGCTGAATATTTAAACTGGAATTGTTGGCGAATGTAACTGTAAGTTATGTTGTAGAGCAAAATTGTGAAGCTTTCAATCAAAATCAATATTTCAAGACATCTGACATTTGTTTTGACACATCTTTCAATTTTTAGGTTAACCTACTTATTAAGAATTATAACTATTTTTCTACTTTCATCTGCTGATCGAAATCAATTGTTTTTATTTCAGTTGTATATCAACCCATTGTAAAAGTAAGATGGAAAAAAAAGAGAGTTTTTAAGCAAAGATTGAGTTGTGAATTTGCGATTGTCCAGTTCATTAAGCTCACGCATATAGGGAAAGCAAAAATTCGCAGCCAAGGGATCCTACCAACAAGTTTAAAATGCAGTAACGAAATTATTGAAAAATCCAGAAACTATATGAACACTCAAAATAAAAATTAGGAGTGATGTTTTTAATTTGTTTAATTTAATCTAGTTTTTTGATAATAAATGTTGTGTTCTATATTTATTTTCTTTTGCTACCATTATTATGAGACGAATTAAATTCACCAACTGCTATTATAATTATGGGACAGAGGTAGTAGATTATTTTTTTACAAAAAAGGCAACCAAAACCACATGTAAATAAATAAAGTGGGTATATTATACTCATATTTACCTTCCATTCTGAGCACCCATCCACATAGTTGGCAAGACACTAGACATTTTTTCTATATGGTCATAGGCCAAAGGATTGTCCTTTGACAATTCAGAAATGCCATCTTTGATTATTTCAGGAGGATCTTTCATCACAATCCACTGCTGCTGTCTATTTGGCTCTGGAGCACTTTCTGAATTTTCAGATACTTTATCTATAATCAAGATCGGAGTTTTGAACAAGTGGCAGAGAAGTTCTCAACAGCTAAATCAGCAACATTAACTTTCATCTAAGAGTTATCCCTCAAAACTTCAAATAGTATAGCTTTCATGTACCTTCCTCCCCCCTCCCTTTGTAAGTAAAATATTTTACTCATAAAAAGGCATATAAATTTAAATACTATGGTTATGCATCGTGTAATTCATATACAGATAGAACTGCTTAATATTTGAACTTAGTTTCATTCTAAGTATACTTATAAAATCATGATAATCTCGCAAAAATACTGTGGTTAATATAATGTAAGTAATAAAACAATGTATTTAATTACTAGATGCAACTAAAAACATGTTTAACTGCCACTGAAAGTTACACATTAATTTTTGCTAATAAACTACTCAAAAAATCTGCAATTGGAAGCAAAAGAACGAAAGCAATGCATTATTATAATATATATTTGTGATAAATCCTTTTGCAGGTACAGCGGTTCAATGTTTAATGTAAATCCGATTCGATTGCAGATTTTTCTGCCTGCCTTGTTTTGTATTTAAGGAGAGCACTTTGGCGATATCCCTTCACAAGCCTCATTTTGAGAACCTATACATTCAGTGAATTAGTTGCATTATTGAGGCTTTCCCACAAACAGTGAGCATTTGTTGGTCCCTTTTTCATTTTAGGCTTTGGTCAATTTAACTGTCCCTCTAAAATATTCATGGTAGAACCTAAATGAGTTTTTGATGTTTAAATAGGAATATGGTAAATGTCTGATTGAGGAGACTAGAAAAATGGAAACAAAAATTTTGAGTTCTGGACTTTCCTTGCTTAAGAAGTCATTATCTTACATACATACTGTAACGAATTGTTTTCACGCTTCAGTCTTATCTTTTAAATACTGGACTAAGATGGCTTAACCAGTGTTTTTCTTTCTTTTTTTTTTTTTTTTTTTAATCTATTTGTTCTTGAGGCACAGACTGCAAGTAATATGAATAATTGTGATTGTTTATATTACATCTTGAAAGTTCAGTTCTTAAAACTGCTTGTACAATAAAATGACTTCATTTTATTAATAGCTAAATAAATCTATTTTTGAAATAAAAATTGGCTATTTCTGAGTCTGATGTTAAAATACATAGTGCTGTACAAAAATTTATAAAAAAAAGCTACTGAAATAATAAAAATAAAATATCCATAGAAATAACAAAGAAGAAAAATGAAGATTTTGATCCATAGCTAGTATGAATAGCATTTCACAGATGAATTTGATGTTTATTAATAAATCACTGTAATTACTTTACACAATATTTTCATACTTAAGAACTGGATTTTTTAGAGAAATAATTAATTACACATGATCGGTAAAGGCAATGAACTGTTTGATTCAAGTGCAAAAATGATTTCTACTTTGAAAATGAGTTTCTACAAAAGAAAAAAAAAAGGTACCTTCACATGCAGTAGTGGACTGTCGAAACAAGACTGGTTCACTTTCTGAAATAATGAAATTGCTACGCTAGTAGGTAACTCTCAAGGCACATGCATAAAACAAAGGGACAAAATAGCTATTTCATGACTGATAAATTTGAAATTAATAATCAGCTACACCAGGGGTTCCCAACCTTTATTCCCTCACATACCCCTTGATTAATCTTTATATTTTCGCATAACCCCTACTGACGTATCATCCACCCTCACACCAACCATCCGTCTATGCTTAGAAGTTTTTATCAATAATGTTAAGGGCTTATGTTAGCTTAAGAGTCAAGTGACTCTAATTAATAATATTTGCTGGACTTATTTTTTGATTTTGCATTTTATTGCATTTCTACAATAGTATTAGTTCAACGCCAAAACAAATTAAATCAGTATTGAAATAATTTCGCATTAACTTATAAGGATGGCTAAGAATTACACTCTCTAATAATCAACTATTCAAGTGGTATAGCGGACTTTAATAGTGGAATAGCTATTAAATAGCTTGTATTAACTTGGGGAAACAAAATTCTGTAACTTTCTTTAATTCCTTATGTTTTCTTGTTTCCTGCATACCCCCAGAGGTACACGTACCACAGGTTGGGAACCTCTGCACTACACTAAGAAAACCAAATAATAAATAAAACTAAAAGCTAAAACTAAAAGATACTAAAAAGTATGCATGCACAAAATAATTGCATAATAAAATAATTGATGCAGTAAATGTTAAAAAATGCATTCAAAAATAATCATATTATAAAACCATAAATCTAAACAAATTGGAAAAATTATATCTCACAGAAATACACAATAATAGATTTATCAAAATATAAAAATAGTACAAACTTCTGCACCAAATAACATGCACACACACCTTTACACATACATATAAGAATACAACTAAAATTAGGTTGAATTTCTCAACTTCCATGCACAGGAGTTTATAGTCAATACAGTAATATAATAATTATTTCGAACATGTTACCCAAATACCTAGTTAAGTGATATGTCATTTTCATGAAGTTGAAGTGATTTGTAATTTAAAAAATCCTTTTCTTTTTTAAAAAAATTACCTACTAATGAAAATAAATTTATTTAAGGAACTCACTCATCAAATTATTAAAGTTTTAAAAAAAATCCTACAAAGCTTTATAATACAGCATAAAAAAATACAAACACAATTAAAACTAAATAGAGTCCAGTATACTATATAAATACTGATGGTGGAGAAATACTGTAATTAAATATTATCATTTCATACAATATGTTCATTTTTTCTGTTTCTCATACATTTTTTAACAAAATTTTACTTTAAAAAACAACTGCTTTTTTAATACTAATTATAGAGCTGAATATTTGCTTAGCACAATTAGAACATCCCTTCTTCATAATGAATTTGAAATTAAAGAAGCAGATTTCAGATCAATTTTTTATGTATAAAATTTGCTAAAAAAATCATTTGCAACAAATTATTCATTTAACAATGGTAAAAAAGTGCCATAATTGGATTTGCAGTGATTTTTTTCAAGGGAATATTTTGCAGTACCTTTATCGTCATTCGTTGGGGAAGGACTAGATGATGGGCCAGTAGAACAACTGACAAATGTAATATTGCCAATACTGCTCACACTGTCACTAGATTTGGTATCATCTGGAATATCAGTTTTGTCTGCTTCAACTCCCAGTTTCAGAAATTCTTCATCTACTGGATAATCTGATTCACAGGCACCTGCATGAAAAGTGGTGAATATCAACAAATTAAAACAGAAACAGTAAATTTTCCCTCAAACTTATTTACCTGGCTTATTAAAAATGAATTTGACATTACGACAATGTTTTAATCTAATAATTTTAATACAAAACAAATCAAAATATTTTGCTGATAAAATATAATCAATATAAAGATAACATATGACAAAGAAGAGATTTGCAGACACTGAAGATGGAAGCATAACAGACATTATGATTAGTTAGCATAAATATGTACAAAATGAATTTCATATAAAATATAATGGTCCAACACTTTAAATCGGGTTTTCTTAAACTTTTTCCAATGCCAAACTTCTTTTCTTAGAGAAAGCATTTTTGCGACCCCAAAGTTGGAATATTAATAAAGAAAATGGAACATTAATTAATATCAATTAAAATGAATTTCAATTAAAAATAAATATTTAAATTTTAAATCAAATCTTTACAACCAAGACTCTTTCTACTAACTATTTTTAATTACAAATAATAAGCAGTTAGAAAGAAAAAGGCACAGTAAGAACTTTTGTGTACAATTTCTAATATTCTTTAGTGCAAACCCACTTGGGGTTGCCACATACAATATAAGAAGCCCTGATTTTTAAAAAGTCATAAGCAAAATATATTTTCATATAAAAAAAATAACTTAACTTTTTAACTTTATTTTAAAAATAAAAACTTTTCTGTTATGATGTTCAATTTTTTATTAGTTTTTAAAGAAGAGAAACTTACCAGGAACACTAGCAATACATAGAAGATGAGAAGAACAGACGAAAAAGCTACTCAGGACATCTGCAGGATTTCTAGCATCAATTACATTAACTTTACTATTTGTATGGGTGCTAGTGCCAATCCAAATCAGGGACGACAATCTCTGTTCCATTTTCTCATTTTCTATTCTTGTTTTTTCTCCTTCCTGCAAAACACACATTTCTCTTCAAAATAGGCAAGACAAATGCACATATTTTTAAGCATAAATATTCAAATCAATCATTTTCAGCAAATTAAAAGTTCCCAAACACTTGCTTCTTGCTTTCAAAGAAAGCCTGTTTATTTAACTTAAGCAAGCAGG
Source organism: Araneus ventricosus (assembly GCA_013235015.1). NCBI lineage: Eukaryota > Metazoa > Arthropoda > Arachnida > Araneae > Araneidae > Araneus > Araneus ventricosus. The sequence continues at coordinate 62,554 of BGPR01006664.1, read as the reverse complement.
TTACTAAGAGAGGAGAACTCTCCAAAACACATACAAGGCTATCAACACTACATTCTAAAATACAGTTTATCTTAATTTTTCAATCCCAAAACTATGCCAGCTGGCAAATTCCATATTCATTCTTCATTGTAGGAAAAATTTTAACCCATAATTTTAAAGATAAAATTAGACAAATTCATAGAAGATTACTTAATTTCTATTCTAATGATGCTTCCAACACTAACAAAAAGAAAACCTGTTTACATAATACATATTTGTAACAATTGCCTATTTTATTATTGCAATAGGATGTTCCAAAAAGATATATACTTTGAATTACTATTTTATAAACAATTAACGGCATAATCAAAGTTTCAGAGCCAAAATTGATAAATACAAACATTTTTTTTCAGTTTTCGTTACACATCTGTATCAACCCATGCACAGATGAAACAAATTTTACCGGTACAGTACTTGTACCACCTTTCAGGAAAATATTAAAACAGAATATCATTTCATAACCGAGTTTAATATGCTATGCAGCCTATGTTTTTTTTTTTTTTTTTTTTTTTTGGATTGAGAGTTGCGTTTCATATTATTAATAACCAAAACTATACTAACAGCAAGTTCATGATCAAGTTTATCAACTTCAGACAAATCTTCCGATAGAGAACCATCTTCAGGGGGAGAAGAATAAAAAACACTGGCCCCAACAATGGACCCACCATCTCTTGTTCTGCCTCCATTCAAATTTACACCTGCTGCACACCAGATCTGGGGAAAATAAACACGATCACTTAGCTGAATGCAATAGAAGATCAAAGATTAGATAGGCATTGCATTTCATTTGAAAATAGAACAATACTTTCAAATACTCTTTTTTTAAAACTTTTCTACAGATCAAAGTTTCATAAAAACCTAAGCAACATATGCAACTCAGGATTGTGGTAACCCACAAAATAATTTTTACACAATATTCATCAGACATTAATTAAAAAGTTTTGTTATGTGATGTAATGCTTTATATAATGCAATATGCACCATGCTCACAAAAAATACACCCTCAAATTGACAGTACATAAAATATTACAATCTGCTGCAACACCAGTGATTCACTTAACAAATGCTTCTTCATGCCTTTTAAAGATGTAAATTTACTCTATTATAGGAAGGTATTGTTAGGTTAGAGAAAGATATTCATGAAATTAAGGAACTTTAATTCTAAATATATTATTTAATTATACAGAATGTTATTGTTTAAAATTAAATTCTAAGGATGGATGGATATATATACTTTTAAGTGAATTAAGATCATATTCAGAACTATTAAAACTAGGTATAATAACACACCAAGTAGCAATACCTTTTAAGGTTGATAAACCATATATTTAAACAAGGATTAAAAAAGAATATATGAAAATTTTACAGCTGATTTTTAAGAAAAAATATGAGTTGTTTATTTTTATGAAAAATATCTATTTCAAAAACAGCATATACAGGAAAAAAGCCACTCTATCATGATCTATTTAAAGAGCTAAATTTATGCTGAATAATATTCTAATAATAAATATTATCAAACCCATACAGGTAAATGTTTTTATGCAATTTACATTTGTAGAAATCTTCATAAAATAAAATACAGCAACGAATTCCAATTTTGCCTGGCAAAATTCTTAATTAAGCAAAAAAGAAAAAAAAAAACCCATCAATACTAAATTATATAAAAAGCAATTAACCTTCACATTAGAGCCAGAAGAAATCACAAATATCCTCTCAAAAAAGGGATTTTGACAATGAAACAGAGAAGTGTTTTCCTTTTTTCATGTCATTTGAAGAAAATATTTCTCTGTCTCAACACTCAATGAGGTTACCTATACAGAGGAGTAAAATTATACACAGGGTGAAAAGAAACCCAACTGATTAGATACCCTTTGCAAGTGAAACTTTAACTTAGTGGTACAGTCTGAAAAAAAGTATCCAAAAGTTTCTTACTGGTAACAATCTACAAAAGTTAAAATTAAGCAAAATGTGTCATTTGATTTAATAATACATCCTCTTTAAATATATGTAAATTGTGCTTACACAAAGGGATGTCTTCATATTTATTTCATATCTTCACATTTTCCAATGGCAACTTTCACTTGTTGTTCTTTTAAACAGTTTCTCACATTGAGTACACTCTGAATATGAAATTTTATGTAATTTGACGGAAAACAACTGGAGATATACAAGAAAAAAAAGATATATATTTTTTTTTTCAATACACAAACATAGAAAATAGGCCATTCTTATAACTCTTTTGTTTATTTTTTACATTTCCTTAATTGATTCGATCATTTAATACTGCACCTTTTAGTTGTTCTTATAAGGATCAATGCTCAAAGAAACAGTTTCCAAGATTTGTTGAAATATAAATCTAAAATTAAGTATTCTCGTTTTCATGTTCATTTATGGTTGGGAAATTTAGAAAAAAACATTAAATAATAAAAAAAGTTTTTTTTCTTTCATTTTCTTATCAATAAATAAACCTTGGATATGCCCATTCGAATTTGCTTCTTTATTCTTAATTTATAAAGATTGTGTGCTTCAATATTTCATTATATCATTCCTTATATGCTGTTTGGATTAAAAAAATATTAAATCTATAATATAAAACAGAAAATACATGTGTCGGTCAAAAGAACTCTTTGAAGAACAAGTCCGAACTAGAAGGTAGCGACATGAAATTTCCACGACATTCTGGGGTGCATTTCAAGTCAACTGTGCTATTTTCAACTTTCAGAATTAATTCATTTAAGATATTTAATTAAATAAGAAAATTAAGCCTAATTTTTACACACTTTTCGCCAATAACTTCTGAAATATTTATTTAACAAAAAGTACTTTCACACTATCTTAAAGAGCAAAAAAATTATCTTTTTAATAATACAAATTTCACTACAGTACATTTTTTTTTCTAAATGTAATTCACTTTCAAAATTTTTTAATGAATTTATAACAATATTTCTATTCATATAGAATTAAATTCAACCCAATTTACTGTTTCATCAAATCCTTCACATTCACATGCATTTGCACTGAATATAAGAAAATATTTGTTTTCTTTGGACATTTCTAACTCCAGGGTAAACTTATTACTTCCAGTTTTATGTCTTAACATATACCTGTTTTAATATGGTTGCATAGTAATGCAATGAACGTTAATTACTCTCTCTATCGGATGTTTTGTTTAATTTCCAAAAATTTTTTAATGATCCTTAGGAGTGCGTTAAGTCTTTCAAGGTTACTTAGAACAGTTCTTATCGAAGGGAGAGGACCCATGGGAGAAAAAAGGTGTTTTACCGTTCTATACGTCACAAGAAGTCTCCGAAAACGGTGAATAGTATCGACATGAAGTGTGCCATTCTGGGGTCCATTTCTGAGATCAATTGTGCTTTTTTTTTAAAAAAACTTAAAAAATTATTACTTCCTGAAATATTTAATTAAATAACCAAAATGAGGCTGATTTTTGGAATTTTTTCTCAGTTTTTTGACAATAATTTCTGAAATATATATTGCACGAAGATGATTCATATATCATCATAAAGAGCAAAAAATTTTCTTTTCACTGATCACAATTTAAATGTCATATGTTCGCTTCCCCCAATCTTGATCAACATTTCGTAATTCATTTCAGATACAATTTGCAACAATGCTTTCTATTATTGTAATTAAATTCAAACCAATTTATTGTTTTATCAAATTCTTCATTCCCATGTTTTTACCACTGTTAAAGTTAGGATTTCAAAAAAATACCGCTCTCTTTGAATATTAACAGATAAGCAGAATTTTTACTTCAGTTTTTATTTTGTCGCATGCACCTCTCTCAAAGTTTGCACAACAATCCACAATGATGTTAGTTAATTACTCTCTCTCGGTGATACTTTATTTAACTTTTACAAATTTTTAAATGATCCTAATGAGTATGTAGAGTCATTCAGTGCTATTGAGTCCGGTTCCTACCGAAAGTTTAGGACCTAAGGATGACAATAAGGAACACAATGCAGTGCTTTTCCAATCAGGCACACTGACACCAAAAAAAAAAGAGAATGGTACTTTAGATAATGGTAATAAAAACCATATCATGATATGAAGGAGCTTCTGTTGTCAACGTAGTAATGATGGACAAGGAAAAATGCAGTTCCAAGGATTGCTAGACTCGTGCTAGGTGATTCAAAGTGTGGAAACAAAAGGAAGAAAGGAGTTTAAGTGCTGGCCGAGGGGTCAGATGACACAGGAGAGGATGAACAAAAACAAATGAAAGATGCTGCTGTGAACCTCTGTTTTTAAGTTTAAATTATTACAAGTTCATATAGACTTGAAAATATTTTCATACCAAGTAATGTTGGGTGTATCAGATAGCATCCTATAGAACTTAATTAGTTCATATGAAATAAAAAAAATTTTGAATAGAATTATTTTTAGAGTAGCTGAAAAATGATAACTAGATGGTTCTTATGAAATATTTTTTTTTATTAATTTAATAAAGTTTTCAAGATGAAATTTTCACCCAACAAAAATTAACATCAGCTGCAAAAATTTTTGATAGAGCATATACATTCAAGTTTCAGTAGAAAGAATCACAAATAAGAAAATTGACATTTACATCTTTAAATCTCTATTTCATTTTTAAAGATGAAGCTATATTGAAATCTAACAGTAACATTAATCCATTCATACATATATCATTTTGCTTTAAAATACTTTTACAACTGTATCCATCAGTACTTCATTCATTAAACCAACATTTCAGAATGTCCTTTTCATTACTATTATATTATAAATCTAAGATTTCCCAGAACTTTTTACAACTCTAATTAGTTCCATCCTTTCTGATATCGAGAGCATTAAAACAAATTCATTCGAATGCTAAAATAGTGAATCCAATCTGTTCTTTGAATCGATTGTGTACTTTGCCTCTGCTTTCTGCATCATAATTATTTTGAAAAGAAAACATCGTTGTATTTATACCTAAACATATGATATACTATATTTAAACCGTATCATTCCTCTAAAGTAATATCTAAAGATCTACTTTATTTCCTGCTTCATTTTAGTAATGTTTTCTTCTAGATAAAACATTTATATTGTGATAACCCGTTGAAAAAAGTGAGAAATGGTACACTTTAGTAGTTTGCTAGATATCTTCAGAACCACTAAACAAAAATGGCAGAAATTTTGCACAACAGTGTTTCAGCTGTTTTTTTTTTGTTTTTTTTTCCCATTGTCATAAAAAAAAAATTATGTTTTGTGAAGATATAAGATTCAATAATTAATTAAAATTATTAAATATTACATTTAATTTGAAAAACTGTACATTTTTTACTCGCGTTATGCAGCGATTTAATGTGAAGCTGGAATTCTCGTTATCAACCTATTAAATCCAAGAGATATGTTGAAAAACATCCTGTTTCATTTAACATTAAGAGGCCTGAATGTTAACTACTTATAATTAAATATCTGTTTCTTTAAAATTGAAAAGTTTTGTATGTATTCAAGCTAACTGAATCTAGAGAATTTGAATCTGCATCCCAAATTGGGTGTTTCCATTTGAAAGAATCAAGTTAGTATGAATGCAACCGCTTGCAAAAACAAAAATTAAAAGTACACTTTAAAGGCCATTTTTTCTAGGATGGCAGAAAGTTTTGGCTTTAATGCACAATAATTAGGTCACGAGTAACAAGAAGAATTCAGATACTTTTTTGAACGACTGTACAAATGTTATTCCAGCTTGAAAGAGCAGGGAAAAATGCTGATGGCAAAGTATCTGTACCACCTACAAGGAAAATGTTAAGCAGTCATACCAATTTAAAAGAAAAAAACATACTTTCATTCCAGGTTCTTTATCCATTAAAGGCCGGCAGTAAACAGGAATAGGCACTGGAAAATTTGGATCAAATGATAATGAGGATTTGGTTTCTTCCCCATCTGAGTTGCTATCATGAATAGGAAGGCTCCAACCATACGCCTGCATTCTTCCATCTTCTTTTTTGACGTGGGCACGAACTTGTTTGTACTGCTCTTTTCTTTCCCTGGCTCTTTGCTGCTGAAGTCGTTCAGATGCTCTACATTTGTTGTAAAACAAAATGGTAAGCGTACAATTTTTTACCAATTACTTATAAACGAATGCAGTGGAGAAAAAAGTTTAAGGGGTCTTTTAATGATATAAGTGACAAGATAAGAAACTTGATTGTGAAATGAACAATAACAATGGGAATACAATGTATATTATGAAAAAGAAATTAAAATGAAGCAGCATTTTTTAAGGCACGTCAACACTGCTCTCTAACAATGTAAGATAATGGAAAAAATAAAATTACACGAATGCAACATCCCACATAGAAATTTAGGTAGAATTATTTTGTACTTGTTACACAAAGCAACAGAAAAAAGTTAGTCAATCTTCAAAAGGAAATTTTTAGGAAAATTACAAGACATTTATATAAACACAGTCACAGCTATTCTATGTTTAATAAATCAGGCCTCAGTCGAAAATTATAATCATTTATTTTCAGAATACAAACATAAACATTAATAAGGAGAAAGAATAAGATAAAACAAGTGCATAAGATCTATATGTCAGATAAAACACATCACGCAAACACAAGGTAGAAACAATCACAGCCACACATGCATAAGTATTCTACAGAGAAACCGAATATGAGCTCGCATCAAATTAAACATCATGCAAACATTCAAGAGTTCTTGGTGAATCACATTTATTAAGTATGGATGGGATTTTTTGGGGATTTCTTCAATAAAACTCACAAATCACTATCAAGGAAATCAACACTCTTTCCTTTCTCGCCCAACCTAGTCTTTCGCAACGATTCCAGGGTAGGACTGACATGTACAGATGGTGAGCTATACAATATTCCAGAAGATGTAGGAGATTTTCTGACAGTTTTTTCAGAAGAGCTACTTGAACTGAACAAACTGCTAAAACTAAAATAGAGAGAGAGAGAAAACATGCATTATAGAAATAATTTAAACATCAGATACACATAAATTTTATAATTTAAAAATCAGTAATGCAACAATTTTAGAAGTGCATTAATTTATGAAATCTTTTAATATTAACAAAACAATGCATTAACAAAAAAATTCTTCATAAAGAAATCATAAATAAACACTTTTATTATCGTGTGCCCACACGATTAAGTTTGGTTAGATGGTCGTACAAAAATGTATAGAGAACAAATTAACATCTTCATACAATCAGAAAACTGTAAACCTGCCAATAGAAAGAGAAGAGTGGACTAGCTTTTATTTCCGATTTAAATGAACATTTTAATATACAGTACATTAAAAATGAGTGGTAATGGTAAAAATCTTTGACTTGTCTTGAAAGTAGACTTGCTTTTATTTCTGACTAGCTGATATACCCAGTGTTTCTCAAGATAAAAATATTTTTAAATCCAAGCACTTATAACACTTTCAACTCAATAAAAGAACTTTTCACAGAAGTGTCTTTCGTTGATTTTAATTAATCCACTGCCCTCGCTCTCCGAGCCTATCTACCAGCAGTTTAACACACCTTTTTTTTCTCCTTAGTTTGAACCACCTGGCAAGACTCTAGTAGTCCTTCATACTCCATTTTCCCCTCCCCATCATTGCTAAGTCAACAACATAAACTCTTCCATATCTTGGATTTTATTGCCATTATCTGGACTACAATTATCTTCGCTTTAGTGTTGTTACTGACGGGGGAAAAAACCGCATAGTGTTCTTTCTTTTTCTCCTTAGGTCCCCTCCCTCTGGTAGGAAGTGGGCTCAATAATCTTGAATGTACAGTACATCAAAAAAGAGTGAAAAAGGTTAAACTCATAGGAAATAATATATCAAATAATGCAACAAGAAAGATGTTACCTATAGAGTCTCCAATCAACCAAATACATGCATTTACACTAAGATACACTTTTTAAACAAGAATTATGGAATTGACGGGGGGATGGGGAGATAATTTTTGATACTGGTTGATAGATAAGTTGCAGAGACAAATTTCAATTCCACAGTCACCACTCAATCATAGATTTGTCTTTGGATGTGTACAACACAGTAATCAACTCACGATTCTCCGTAGAGTTCCCACCACATTATAACCAGGTATTTGCTTTGGCCAATTTCAGTTTCATTATTTTATTTTCATGCTCCTAAATATTCCATTAGCCACAATTTCAAAAATTATATATTATGATTTATCAAGTATTTTAATAGCAGAACTTGCATGCCCCTAAGACTACACTTACAATTTCCTAATAGAAGACTGGTTTTTCTTCTGGTCAGAAGATGGGTCATTTCTGGAAGCTCTAATCATTTCAGTCCAACGAACAGCTTCCTGTAATTCCATCAGCTTCTCTTTGTACTGATTACGCTCCATCAAAACCCTGGCCATTTCGACTCTTGTGAACCGTTTCCTCTGAGCCAGTGGAATATCTTCCTATAATTGAGAAAATTTACATCTTTAAAACAGATATTTTAACTAACAAAAATGACTATGTAAATATTGACAAGAAGTTATAACAAAAATCTGTATAAGCTTAAAAAGGACACATAAAACTTTATATGTAAGCAGGTAACATAAAAACAGAAAAACTAAGGCATTTTAAACTTATTAAGAGGGTTATTATTCACTTAAAATTTAAATATATTCTTAATAAATGAATCAGAATAGACAAGCCTTTAAATTAATTGTGGTGAATGATAAATTTAATTTTTGAGATTGATTGAAGAAAAGTAAGATTATTCAGTGATTCCAATAAAAAAATTATATAAATCATGATTTCATAAAACTTTTCCTCAATCATGACACCTTGCAGAGGGAGGGAAAAGTAAAAAGTTTGCCACAAGCCCAATGTTGCAAATTAAATAAGAAAGTGAATAAATAATTAATGATAACTAAAGCGAAAAGCACTAAAAAGGGAAGCTAAAAAGGAAATATTTTACACAGGGATAATTTTCTTAACTTTTCCTTACAAATTTGGAAGATCCTTTGAAACTTATTTTTTTAAGCAACCAATTAGTTTAAGAAGCCCTAATATGAAGGAATAAAAATACAGTAGATCAAGACACACAAATTATTTAAATTTATATTACAAACAAAGCTATCCTTAAATAATTAAATGTATTACATATATAAGCATCTCAAAAAATACCTCTTCTTCAAATTTGGCTTTTGCTTTCTCAGCTTCTTCTTTAGTTTTCCTGAGTTCTTCTTCTAGATCAATAACACGCTGCTTTAATCGCTCTTTCACAGCTTGTAATGATTTAATTTCTCCTTGCAATATTTCCATTTCACTTAAAGAAATATTAATTCCTAAATTAGTCACCAACAACATATTCAAAAAATATCATTAAAAATTGGTTATAAAAATCACAAAACTCATCTTTCGTACTAGTTACAAAAGGCAATTCTATCATGTCAATCACATGAAAGTTAATACTTTCTTAAAAAATAAACATACTTTCTTTTTTAAAAAAGGTTATTTATCAGATATACAGAAATTTGATTAAATCCTTTAAAGAATTATAATTATTACCTAATAGTAGCAATAATAGCAGTTGGCTATTAATAATTACTATCACATCCAATTAAATTCACCATCAGTGATAATATGACCAAAATATTCAAGCAGCCCTTAATATGATCCAATGTATTAAAAAATATAAATCAAATTATACAAATATAATCAAATTATGCAAATATAATAAAATTATGTAAGTCCTTGAAATATTTAAGTAACTGAAGCAGAAAAAATTAATAAAAGCAAACTATTATATTACATAACAATGTGACAATTACGACGATTCATAAATTTTTAATACACTTATTCAAATCAATATCCAACAATATATACATCACAAATATATTACTTATAATATCTATAATTACCTGGTTAATTCATCAACTTTTGCAATCAGGTCATCCTTAACTATATTTAATGCATTTCTATAAAAAAAATTATATAAATGTGAAAAATTTTATAAAAAATTATAGGTATACTAACAAAGTATGAATAGCAAATTTAAAGTGAAATGAAAAATAAACTCTCAACATATATATGACAAATATAAAATCTAAACTTTTTAAAATAGCAATAATTTTCAAGTATAGTAAGCCTTGCTGTGGATATATAGTATATGTGCAATATACCAGATTTCATACAGTAAATTGGAAGGGATTTCCATTCAAATGTGAAAAGTCATTGTAATAGTGTATATATAAATGTATATTTTTGGGTTCTGAAGTAAATTTTACATTCTTCTGTGGATTTGATCTTCACTCTTGTAGGTATGATGAATTAAAATATTTCTTTGTTTTTAACATACTTCAAGCAATAATTTAATATATGATGGTGTGTAATATACAAGTCTAAGTCGTTTAACTTTTAGGTATATAGAAAAAGTCACGCTAGGGAGACTTAACTGTACCAAAACAGCTTCACACAACAAGAGCTGATACAGATACCTTTTATTATTTACTAGCAATATATGCACGGCATTGCCTATGCTATCTTGACTTCAACAAAATAATAATTAAAAAAAAATGCCCACAAATGACATGAAAAATTTTTGAAAACAAAATAAAAACAAAAGATATGCATTATTTAAATTTAGGAAAACAGTACCGAGTACGTTAATCTAAAACAATATTAATAAATGCAACAAACCAGCATGCGAAATATGCGAGACAAAGAAACATTTTAAGATACTGCCGAAAATAATTATCGAATTCATTCAGTTAATGCATCTTCTCCGAGAAGAACGTGATAGTATATGACGTCATCGGTAGTGACGAAGGTCACACACCAGCCAACGAGATTATAAGGATGCATGATGGAAAAGTTAACTCGTTCCAGAGAATGTCTCGCTGAGAAAGCTGGCTTGCAAAAAAACTGTTTGAACTGATCAAGGAACAATTAATTTTTTCAAAAAACGAGAAAGGTATTTTAACGGTTCTTGTTTTAAATCTGACAGAAATGTTTAAGTTACAAGATGAAAAAAATTGAAAATAATAGTGTTATTAGAACATTGGATGCAGCAAATTTGAAAACAAAAATAAAATTTTGATGGCAAAACTGACTATTTTTTAAAAATTTCTCAAAATTCAGTAAATTCTGTTTGAAGCTCAAAACAAACTTCATTAGAATGAAAATTGTTTGTTCTATCTGATGGTGCATTGATTGTTTTTCAACAATCATTAGAAAAGATACTACAGCCTTAAACATGCCAAAAATGACCCAAAACAAACATAACATTAAATAAAAAATAATTAGATTGAATTTTAAAATTCCGGCTTCGAGGTGCATTGAGTCACCATTACGACTACCTGTGCGCCGAATTTCGTGGTTGTAAGTGCGATAGATTTGTCTGGACATTGCACACACAAACATTGACTTTTATAAGTATAGACAACCACCTGATGTACAAAGTGATTTCGTGAAACATATTTACTTCATCTTTAAGTGAGATATCAATTTAGCATGAGTGTATATCTCATTCATAAAAACTAAATACTTTATGTAGCTAATAATCAAAATATTCGAGAAATATTAGAAAAGTTCAAATTAGGGTGAAGTTTCCCTTAATATACCATTTCAGAACAAAATTTAATCAAAAGTATCAAATATAAAATGATTGAAGACAATTTAATCCTGATAAGATTTTGACAAACAGTTGAAAATAATACAAGATGCTTGCTGCACAATCAATTATCTTCATAATCATACTTATAAGAATAGATTAAAAAGTATTGTCAAGTTAAAAGCGAACTTTAAAACTTCCTGTAAATTATGCTTTATTAGTCAAATATTTAAGCTCTGAAATCATAAATACTTAATTTCATTATTTTACCTAAACCAGCTAGAGTGTTCTCCCCTAAACTTTCTCGTATACTTCTCGAAAAAGATGCTAGGGGGGGGGGGCCCGGGGGGGGGAGAGAAGTTGGACCTATTGTAACCCAGAATCCAATGACTATCAGAAAATATTTAGGTAAAGAATCAAATTCAAAGAGATGCATTCCGATTAAATGCATACTGATTTCTACTCCTGCTGGCTCAAGGACAAAGTCGCATAATCCTTCCTCATGCACAGATTGCTACCAGTAAGCATGCGCATGAAGAATTGGATGGAAAAAAAAAAGCACCAAGCAGGAGTCAATAAATATCATGCACAGAAGATTGTGTCCAGTATGCATGCACCTGGAGATAGAAAATTTGTTGGAGATGCAATTACACAGACCGAATGACAAACTTTTCATGGATTTGGCCCAAAATTTTATACGGACCTACATTCATGACGATAAAACTGTGTATGAAATTTTATCCATCTAGCTTTTCAAGCTTTTGAGTTATAGCATTCACATGACCAGGGACATACAGACAGACAGACTTCCCGTTGATGGATTTTGTCCAAAATTTGACAGAAACCTACAAATTATGTTTACAGACCACATACCAAATTTCAACCACGTAGCTCTAATAGTTTGAGTTATCGTGTTCACAGACAGACATAATTCCACTAAGGGAGGTCTAAAACATGGAGATTCATCAAAATCTCAAGTTCGAATTTTTTGACGACTGCAATACTTTCTCTTTGTATACTTCGTATATGAGAAAGTAAAAAATAAGTGTATATAAAAAAGTGAAAATACCTATAAAAGCAGTAGGTTAAACATTTTAAGACATTGATATTTTAAACTTTACAATTATTATGACATAAAAATAAAATTCATTTAAATATATTATAATACTAAACAGTTTTTAAGAAATAATAACTTTCTCAAAAGATTCCTAAAGAAATAATAGCATTTTCAAAAATAAACAAAAATAATTATAATAAACTAAAGCAGCAATATGTTGCTTATATAGCTGTAAATACTGAAAATTTATAATAACTTACTTGGTGGCCAGAAGTTCATTATTTTCTAAAATCAAATTTTCTACTTCTCTACCCATTCCTAAAAAATGGATAAATACCCTTTAAAAAGTATACTTAAATATTATTTCAGATTTATAAAAGAACTTAAAGGCTTTTTTTCCATTAATATTTGAAAGTTATTCCACTAATATAATTCTTGACAATACATCAATACATGGCAATGAAATTGCAGTTTGGTAATAAAAGGTTAAAGATCATTAATTGACATGCAAAACAAATAAGTTTAAAAACAAAAATTTCTTACCAAAGAAACTGTCAGGTGCTGCAGGTATTGACAATTTTCATTAAAAACAGGAAAAAAAATAAGTTAGTATATTATTAAAAAGCTGGAGAGCACTTTATGGCAGATTAGTCATTAATCATACATGTATTTTATTTCAGACCCCACCCAAGCTAATTAATGAAAATTACAAAGAAAACAGGAAGTATAAAAAATTAGTAATATTTTACACATTTAAAGTTAATACAACATGTCCTATTTTACCAACATTATACAAACTTCCTAGAGATTTGATTCCAAAGCACCAAAGAAAAATATGCTAAGAACAAAATAAGGAAAATGGTGCACTTTGTTATTTATAGGAAATCAAAAAGAAACACATTCTTAGTCAATTTAAAAGGAGTAAGTTTTTAATAACAATCATAAATTGAACCACACCACACAAATTCAGTGTTAGACATTTTAGTAGCATGGAAAAAAATGATTTCTTTATCATTACAAGTATTAATAAATTATAGAATTTTTTAATGACATATGTAAAAAGAATGAAATTAATACCAGCAATATCATTTCCATCATCTTCTGGTATATTTTCACCTTCTTGGAAACTTAATTCCTGATACAAAGTATTTGGTCTTCGTTTTTCACTGAAATATTGAAAAAAAGTTTATGATCTAAATAATAATAACTACTGCATTAAAAAGACTAATCATTCCGATAGTAAAATTATTCATAATCAATTTTATGATATCCATGAAAAATTCTAATCATAAAGTAACTTAGCACTAAAGTAGAACTTGAAAGAAGTCAAGATTTGTTTAGTTTATTAAAAATTCACCAATTCAAATTCATTTGATAAAATTCTTATTCTAAAACTCTTAATACTAGAAGTTAACTCCATTAAATAAACTTAACTTTAAAAAAAACTGCACTACTTTCAATATATTTAATAAATATAATGATTCATAAATCATTTCCCATGAAAGAAGGTGTAAAATAAAATTTTTCAAATTAGTTCATTTTGTAGCTAAGCTTTTTTTTTTTTTTTTAATGTTTCTAACAAAAAATTTCCTAATATAATTTTTGAGAAATTCGATAAAGCAATTAAATTAAAATGAACAGCACATATAAAAGAATTCCATTTCCTTTCTCTACTATTCAATAAATTATTAATTTTAAACATGTGAAGCTACGAATAATGAAAATTACAATCAAACACTGATATACTGGTTGGTTCATAAATCTGCATTGTTCTGGAGCTGAACATTTAACAAATAAAGACATAAACAGTAGGTCAAATTTCCATAAGTTTCTTATTAGTATGACACAGAACAGTTCAAATTAACATCTTTTTTTCAGCAAAAACACTTTTAACTACAATCATTTTTCATTTCTCTGATTTCAAATAATTTATAGACTAAAAGACTACAATATAAAATAATTATTAATATTCATCAGAATCTTATTATAGTTTGCATAAATAAAAGGTTCTATTCAAATGCATATAAAACTGCAGTACAGTAAAAGAAAAATAATAATTACTTATTGACAGTAGCTAATGGTGGCATATCCATAGATGACAAATCATTCATATCATCAACATCAGGATTAGAAGAAATTGACAAGTCTGTGAGATCCGAACCAAAGCCATCTGTCCATCCACTTTCTACAAGAGGTAAATGAAAAGAATTACAATTATTACCTACTAAAACATTAAATCTGATTTAAATTTAAACAAACACACAATATAACACTTCTAATATCCAATTTAAAATTTGCAAGCACACAAGAAATAAATTTAAAACAGTGCACAGATAGATGTAGTATTCATATAGTGCACAAAATTAAATCTGAATAACTTTCTAAAGGCCTTAATATTCAAAAAAAAAAAAAAAAATATTCGAAAAAAAAACCTAAGAAAAACCTTATGAAACGTAAGTTATATGTCATTAAAGTAATTACTTTTTAAATATTTCAATGGATAAATGAAAATCTAAGCATACAACTACCTAACAAAGTTATTTTTTAAAACAAATGTGATGTTGATCTAAAGTAAAATATTAATAAGCCTCACAGAAATCTCAAAAGAACTGTTTGAAGTATGCTGACTGATAACGATAAAATACATACTTTAAATGCTCACATAGTTCACTTCTTTAGAACAGTATTATTTTCAAGAAACATCATAATAAACAGATTCTGTTAAATGCCATTAAATTGTAAAAATAATAATAATACATAAATGTACAGTTTTAACTATGAATCTTTCATTAATAATATATGATGTTGAATTTATATTTATCAGGGACAAGATTGCCAAAAAAGCAAAAAGTCTGAAAAAATGTAAGAATGACATTTGAGCAATAATACTTAAGAATTTCAAAATACAACAAATATAGTAATTGCTACTGGTATTAAATCTATCCTATTTATATACAATTTTCCCTTAAAGAGAAAAAATAGTACGAATTAGAAAGAATTTATGGTACCATTATAAAGCACACATCAGTAAAACATCTGTTTGTTGAAATTAATCAGTGTGCATTCATTTTTAAAATAAAAATCAGATATAATACTCTGGATAAACATTCATTGAATTGAAATTTGGAATATTGAGTACACTTTTCTAGATTAAATGGAAAGTAAACAACACAAAGAACAAAAGAAACACAAAAATGTATCAACTATATTAGTTGCCATTTTTTTTAAATACAGCTCACTCGAACAGATCTTTTATATTATAAGAAGTTGTTTTTCTTTTTTTGGATGGTTGTCTCTCTAGTTCATTAGTAACTATTTGATTTGAGTTTTTGGAGCTCAGATCTTCAGATATA